>SSNR01000180.1:660016-672344 GCA_006937965.1 Callopanchax toddi
TTTTTTTTTTTTTTTTTTTTTTTTTTTTTTTTGTCGGACTGAACACGACGCTGCAGCAGCAAGTTAATTCGATGTGCGATGCTTGACTTCAACTAATTGCTGGAATTCCTGTTTTTCACAGCACAAATCTCATTGCATATGTTGCATTTTGCTCTGTTCCTGTTTAACTTTCCAAAATGCAGCCAAACTTTAGTTTTTCTGAATTTTTAACCCAAAACTCACTTGTGGGAGAATCGTTTTGAAAGGGAGGGGAGGGGCGCTTTGCTCCTCCGCGTCTCACCTGTGTCTCCACCCGTGGAGCAGCGCCGGTGGAGATATGAAGCGGCTCATTTACAGGGACGTTTTCTAGTAAAAGTGCCGACATCTGTACCGTGTTTTTCCGGTACCGGATACCTATCGACGGCTTTCGGTCGGTACCGGTGTAGTACCGTGTTTCGTACTTAGCCCTATACAAAAGTCTGTAAAACCCTACCACAACACAAAAGCTTTCTCAAGCATGAATATAAACACTAGTCTTAAAAAGTCCTCTAGCTTCTCGCGCCCCTTCAGGCCAATCATTCCCAAAAACTCTTCAGTGAGTCTGAAATCAAACACTTCTGTAAGATGGAGCCAGGTGGGTTTGGGAAGCTTTTTTTTCTTAATAATTTGAAAACTGCATTTTGTATTTCCTTAGATAATTTTGTTTGATACTGATATTTGTTTGCAGATCTAAAACATTTAAAAGGAATTTCCGCCCAAAAGTGATTTTTTTTTTGTGTCTGTTGCCATATTCCCCATAGTTAGATCAGTGGGCAAAAACAATTAGTAACCAGCCCAGCTGTTATCCTGATCCAGCAGTACTCCTTTAGCATTAGCTTAGCGTAAAACACTGTAAGTGAATGGTAACAACTAGCATTGTGAAAAAAAAGTCCTTAAAACTCACTCAGTAGTGATACTACCGGTAATTCTGCTTAGTGACCTCAATAATCATATCGACTGCAAGTGAGAATAAAAAGTAACAAGAAGAAATTACAGGTAGTATTTTAGACTTGGGACTACTTTATGACAAAGAACAGCTGTAAGCCTCCGCTGAACGACACAAGGAAATGACGCAGCGGCCTCAAAGACGCCTACGTCTGTAAACACGTGTCTGCACATTTTTTGCAAACCTCACAGACGATGAAATATAAAACAAAGGCGCGAGCTGCACAGAGATTATCTTCAAAAAATGTTAGCAGGTTTAGCGCTTACCTCGGGAACTTTGTTATGTCACTGACGCTGTCTTACCCTCACACATCTCCTGTGTTTTTGTTGAAGCAGCAGAGAATTGAGGCTGTGAACTCGGGTCGAACTCGGAGGTCTGCTTTTTTTTGAGACGCTGCAGCTCACAAGTTGATTCCATGCTCGATAAGGTGCTTCGACTAATTGCTGGTATTCTTGTTTTTTGCAGCACAAATCTTATTGCATATGCTGCATTTTGCTATGTTCTCCGTTTACCTTTCCAAATGCAGCCAAACTTTACCCACTTAACTAACTATGAAGAATATGGCAACAGACCAAAAAATTATCAGTTTTTTGGTGGCGTATTCCTTTAAGTGTGACAAAAAAGCAGAAGAAATCTGAAAGAGGGCAAATACTTTTTCACACCATTGCATGCCAAATTGTAGTAATGCTTACAAACTTCTAAATGCTAATTTAGAGCTACATGTTACAGTGTTTAACACTTTCTAAATGCATCTGTAACACGTTTGTGCCTTCAATGTGAGTTTGAGTGCTCAGAATGCCTTTAGCTCTCTTTGCTGCAGAGCTGTGTTCGCTCACCATCTCACGAGACTAAAGGCCATGATAACTATTTGAGGGGGAAAATGAAACAGCCTGTTGAAATCAATCTTGTCATCAATGAAACCGAGCCTTCTGACTGACATAGCCGGACCCTTGAGTGAATGCCACCCGTGATCTTGATGCAGTATCGGCACAGTTCACTTTGATGCTCCCAGCCTCCCCACCCTGACACGGAGATGGCGTGGTGCGCTGCCAGACGGGTTCACCTGACCTTTTATCGATCCCACTCGATGACTTCCTGCAGTGACATTCACATTCCATGTCCGTTATCTGGGAATCAATGGGGGCAAAAGATTGGTGTGGCTATAGAAATTTAAATTTTTCGAAAAGTTGGAAGCCCTTCACTCTGAAGGTCAATCCTTTAGTCTCAAAAAAGCTGTTCAGAGCCTTTTTGAAGAGGAGCTGATCTGATGAGCTCAAGTCTTGATCAAAAGACTTCAATATCAAGCAGAACATTTGCACCTGTAACGCTGATTAAAAATGATTATAACGGCGTGCAGAAAAAGAAACTCATCCAAGTAATTCTTGTGTCTGTGCACCGTATTCACCTTATTTTATGATATTTGGTGATTCATCAGAATTGTTCTCCATTTTACCAGTGAATTATATGCAAGCTGTAACCCCACTTTCACTCCCATTTCCTTTCTAATCTTGTCCCATTAGCGGCCCCTGCTGTGGCCTTTACCCCCCGAGAGGTCTGCGCTGTTGATAAAGGGGCTGGTAGCGCTAATAGAAGGCCGGCTGCCTGCGAGATCTCTGGCACAAAATCATTGCTCCCTGCTTTTTAAAAGCTTTGGTGTGTAAATGGACCAAAGTGTCTAAGATGATGCATGGGTCCCCGTGCCAGGCTGTCGAGGCTGATAATGATGTTACTGTGTTGGCAAGCAGAGCCGCTCGACCATCGCTAAAAGGCTGCACACGGGGTGACGCGGGGGCTGACCAGCAGAGACCGAATCCTATCTGGCCTTCTATTCCATGAAGATGCGAAGCCATCAAGGCTCAATTTTCTGGCAGATAAGGCTAAATGCATTGTGTTCTGAATGCATCTGGCCGTGCAGAACGTAATACTGAAGAATATCCCAGATGGTGTGAGCACATCTCCACCACATCAGTCTCTCTTACATTGTGACAGTATATTGTGAAGCCTAGAAGGAGATGAAAGTAAAGGGAAGCAATCAGTGGAATCCATTCAATTGAGGTATTGCTTCTTACGGCTAGGTAAGGCCCGGTTTTAAATTGGACAGCTGCATGCTTTTATTACGCTCTAAAATGTGCTGCACTGAAGGGTCTGAAGCAGCAAAGGAAAACAACACTTTAGATTTAGGGCGCCTGCAACATCTGATCTTTAACGACTGCAGCGCGCTTTTTTAAAATGTATATCTTTATTATCTTTGCAGAGCAACTCGGTGGTTCGCCGTGTGTACATGCACAATACTTGTCGAGATATTTACCAAACAGTTATTTATGTGTTGATTCTGACTTTTTTTTATCTTTCAGCCCAGTCGTTTAAAGAGTTCTCCCAGCTGTTAAACACGGTTGAAGAGGAAAGAAGACGTTTGGTAAGAAATAAACTTTAGGACAAAACAACGAGACTGAGACAGGAAGTGTTTGTTGTCAGATGGTAAAGATGGTGAAATGAGGATATTTGATAGTGAAGGATTTGTGGAGATTTAAGTAACTGATTAAGAAAAGTTACATGCTCTATTTATCCATAAATATTAGTGGTGGGACTCGATTTAAAAAATGTATCAAATTATTTACAGACTTTGTAATTAATTAATTAATTGCATTGTAAAATGACAAGAAAATTTGCCCTAAAAAGGAATTTTTTAAATTTAAAATTATTTTAGTGGGGACAGAATCAAATACTAGACCGGAAGTTTAATATTGTAATCTCAAGCTCCTTTAATTTCTGAAAAAGATGCTTTAAAGGTACAATAGGGAATTTGGTCAACAATGTAGCTTAAATTGTTTTTGTTTTTTTCATGCCTGTTAACATTCTAACATAACATAGGTATAAATATATTGTGGCAATAAAAAACAACAACAAAAGAAATGAGGTGGTTCCCTCGCAGTTCTCTAAAACCCTCAGCCAATCATACGTTTCGGACCCGGCTGTTAGCGCTTCAATTTTAGGGAAAAATACCAGAGTCCCAAAAAGAAAAACCCCTTTTCAGCTAGCAGAAAACTAAACGCGTTTGGACGTAGAAAGAGAAAAAACCAGGGAGAACATTAGCATAGCGTTTCAACGACTGGCGTTTTGTTCTCTATTGTTACCGTGGCAATGCGCGGTCCCATGTCCGGGGGAGGCGTGGCATAAGGACTATACCCGATGGGAGGGGTGAGAGCTCTGAGACGTGTTTGTGTAAAATAGCTAGCTGTACCTAGCTTGTTTGAAGATTACACAATGCAGCTTTAAATAGCATTTCAGTTCAAAACAGTAGAAAAACAATCAAATATCCCGGACTAAAATTAGACTGACCCTAAAGTACAGTACTTTATTTATTTTTTATTCATTTTAAGTATATTTTCAGAAGAGTATTGTTTTAAAATAATAATAATCAAATATTTCCACTGTGTGGAAACACCCTGTATGAGTGAGGGCTGTGTTCAAACTGACCCACTGTCTTGAGACGCGTCTGCCTCGTTTTCAACACGGGACCTGGGACGGGTCTTTATCTGAACTGGACCGTACGGCGAGGAAGGGGCAGGGATAAATCTAAAGGCTAGAGACCGTTTAATTTACTTTTGGTTTTAACGTTGGAAGGAGGAGCGTATCTCGACCGGCTGGATCCACTGCAGCCTCTGAATTCACACACGCTGCGATCTGTGCGTCGGGGTAGCAGGAAATCGAAAGCGTTAATTTTTTTAACACTGTTTTTTTTTAATTTTTTTGGCCTAATTAAATAATCGAAATCAACACGTTAAAGTCCCACCCCTAATAAATATATAATGTTGCAACTCTATTATAAAACAAAACTTAGGAACACTTATTGTCATAACTGTCTTGTACTGTAATCATTCGTCCTTGTGTTTTTTAAAGTTTGACAGTAAATGAACTTTATAACAGCAACAGTCCACAGTGACATAAAAGCCTTTTCATGTAAACCCAACTAACTTGATCAAAAGCCACCACAGCTTAAATGTTGTTTTGTATTTCTGAGTTGAGATAATTTTAAGGCAGATGTTGTTGTTGGTGTCGTACAGATACTGACGGTTATTGTTCTGGTTGGCTGGTCTAAAGGTCGGAAAACAAGCCTCCAACAAGGCTGAGTGTCTAACGACAAACCAGGCATGACGTAAAGGCCAAGGGCGAGGGATGTCTCAGTGGGTGTCGGACTTATGCAGAATTAACCCTCCTCCAACCCCACCCTTGTCTTTAAACACACCTTAAACCCAGTGGCGGGCCGTGACTTTCACCTCTGGGCCTTCAGTGATTTCCTCCTCAGTTCAACCTAAATTAATACGCCTCATAATACCATCAATGTGACGCCACGACTCCAGAATCCATACAAAATCACACATACACATTACATCACCCTTATTATAGGCTGGTCAGGCACATTATTGGGCAGATCAGAACCGAACCGGGTCTGTTACGCTGCGGAATCACGCGCAGTCTGACCACTAGCGGAGCTGCTGTACAGCTCATATGTTTCAGCTCAGTGACACGCTACTGGTGATTGATTACTAATGAAATAAAATGATAAAAACACAAATAAAATGGTTGAACTCACCAACACGGATCGCCTCCACATTATAGCTCCAAACATTACATCCATCAACACTGGCATTTCCAGCTTTATAATCCCAGCGTCTCTCTGAAACGGCCACGGTAAAGTTCATAATTCCTTTTCTGAAATAGAGGGATAAAGAGTTTTTCCCAGTTGGGACAGGATCCTTTCTCCCCCTTCAGCCATCCTGGGTTAAAAAAATACACCGATAGCTGTCGGTAGCTAACAATCTCTGAGTTTAGTTCAGATATCGCCGCCTTTGCGCCAAAACAAGGCTGTAACCAATCACAGGGCACGTTCCTGTCATCTTCTGCGTGAGCCCAGCTAGCTGGCCTGGGCCACTCAGACTCGAGAGCTGATTGGCTATCGCAACTGATCGTCTCTGCTGGCTGAAAGCAGACCGGGGCCTGCTCTGTTGATCCTGAAGGTCCTGAGAGAAGCACTTGGGCGTAGAGCCCCCTAGTGGCAGACTTCAATCTGCCTGACAACACAAGCAAGCTGAAATCTGATTGGACAACACCCTACCTTGGTATTTTAACACTGGAAGCGGCGCAACCAAGTGGATATAATATGATATAAAGAGAACAGACCAGGGAGAACATTTTTATTTAATAATATTAACCTAAAGAAAAATACATTTACTTTTCTGAGTAAGTTTAGGCCATCAGAGAAGGCCTTGCTGGCTCTGACGGCCCGCCACTGCTTAAACCATAACATAATACTCCAATAAGAATGATCTAGGAACACGTCCCTCCTGGATGTTAGACATGGCCTATTTGATGACAACTTGTTTATTTATGTGTTTTTGCTGAAGAATTTATATTAGAGATGCACGATATTGAATTTTTAGGACCGATACCGATAGCCGATAATTTCTACTTCTTATATCCGATAATCAACCGATAATTGCTTTTTATTAAAAAAAAACTCAGAGAAAATTTTTTCTAAGTACAGACTATAGGTCTGATTTAATTTAACAAACTTACAGCACTAATGTTACCTGCAAATATGTATTTTTCAAAGTTATTTGATTATAATGTCTGACATAAATTAATATATATTTTTTAATAACTTTTGAGGGAAAAATAAGTTTTTTAGGAAGCTTAAATTCTTATACTTTGTCCAGTCGCCTTCTTTATCTTTGGGAACAAACTGAAATATTATGAAACTAAATCAAATATTAACTTTACCATAATATCACAGATTATATGTTTTACAAAAAGAAATGTGGAATTATTTATATATTATGTCAAATCTTAATTTCTTTTAGCAGATTTCAAAATAAAAAACATTTTATCGGTTTCCTCCATTAAAATAAAAACTAAAAGTTGTACTTTTTATGTAATATTAACATTTACTTTATAGAAGAAGACATTTTAGATGGTGGTACTGAGAACTATCAGAAGGCAGGAATTATGAGTTTGAAATCTGACAACAGATTCACGAGTAAAAAGTTAGCAGCCACTCCTAGAACCCTATTAGAACACAAATCTTTGTCCAATACCAGTCATTTAGCAGCCATTTATATTCAATTATGAGTTAAATTAAAAGAAAATGTGATTTCAAAAAGAAAATGAAGTGGATAAACACAGAAACTGATGAGCTAAACTTCA
Source organism: Callopanchax toddi (assembly GCA_006937965.1). Classification (NCBI taxonomy): domain Eukaryota; kingdom Metazoa; phylum Chordata; class Actinopteri; order Cyprinodontiformes; family Nothobranchiidae; genus Callopanchax; species Callopanchax toddi. Next base: position 667,185 of record SSNR01000180.1, read on the forward strand.
TTTTAGCTTCTTAAACCAGTCATGTCGTATGTTCAAACGCCACCAGGACCTGGCCTTCGAGGGCAGTGACCACCTCAGTGAAGACGGCGTGAAATATTCTTGACTGGAAATCTTTAACAAGCAGAAAAACCACCAATACGTTCACATCATATATTAAACAGCATATTCTTTCATTTTGTTGCTGTATTTTTCTGTCCTTGATGACAAATCCTGGCCTTTTATTCTAATATCAGGGTAACTTAGAGCTTCACAATGCTCCATATTCAAGCTGACATCTTTCTAATCATCACTCAGAATATAAGTGATCTTATTTTGCAGCTGTAGTTAAAAGGAATGTCTTCGATAAATGTTTTGTTCTTTTTCCTTTCAACATTTTTGGAGTTTAAAGTGTCGAGTTAAGATAAAGAACTCCAGGATCTTGCCTTTTGTTTGTTTTAGTACCAAATAGGTGGTTCGCTTTGTTCCAGGTTCCGTTGCTATGGCAACTCACTCTAAAGACCTGACCCACCCAGAGCAGGTCTTGTTTGAAATGAGAGATAAAGCTCTGAATACTGACCAGTCAATTATCCTGATGCAAAACAACCCAAAATAAATCAAATGTGAGGAGACGAAAAAAACATCATGTGAAGAGGGCATGTTCTCTTTATCAGTCCTGGAGACGTTTAGTGGTTAAATATAAAAACCTCAGTCATATCGAACTGGTAATCCAAAACAAGAATTATTAAATGTGGTAAAAGTCTTTACAGATTGTTTTATCCTGATATCTCATGAAAATGTCAAACTTTTTAAATCTTTCGATATGTGGCGGAAACTATCAGCTCAAATTCTGTTTTAAAGTTGATTCTATTTTAAAATGTCAATAAAGACTCATTGAATGAATGAAAACACAAAGCACTGACTTATTAAAGTCATGTCTACCTTTCCCTTGATGAGTATTTATAACAGGCTCAAGACTATTTGCATGTTTTCTTTTCTGCTTTGGCTGCTGCAGCACTTACTGTATGTTGCTGTAAACTTTAACACTCGTTGTGTTTGTTAATATGGAGATTTTGGGTCCTTGTTATTCAAAATTGATTGTTTGCGATGGTCCCCAGGCACAAGGAGGCCCTCTTTACATGATCGCACTTAAAGGAACTGTTCGGGCATTTTGAAGCGCACTCCTGTGTACAAGTTTTAAATAATTAGAATCTTTCTTATTGTAGATAACGTTGTGAACAGCCTTGGCTTTGATAGTTTACAACCAACAGGTTTGATGAGCTGATGGTTAAACCGAGCACAGCCAGGCCCAGAGTGAATTTCAAACTGAACAAATCTAATCCACTGATTGGTTGGTACAAGCCGACTACGTTTTTGACGTCATCACTCGGTAAAGTTGACTCTGTAGCAGCTAGCATCCTGTATGTTGTTGTAGGTTTTTGGACTGTGAGGAGGTGAAACCATTACTGGATTTAACAAAAACAGAGATGAAGGATTGGAGTTCACCGTTGCTCATCGGGGTTTTTTTTTTGGGGACGTAGGTGTTCTGTCCATGGTGCTGAAACACCGACTGTTGAGCAGCTTCTCTCTGCCTGATACCAGCCTGTGCTTCGTACTGCATTAAAACTTGCTTTTACAATTGGGGCGTCCACTGCTATATGTGAAAACTACTTTTCTACACTAAAGAAAGTGAATTCTTAACAAAGAAGCACAAAGCTGCACAGGCACAAAATGCTGAGTGTAAAGATCTGAGGAGACTGAACTCATCAGCCATGAGAAAACTGTAACTCTACTGAACAAAGGTAGGATGAATCCAAATTAAATGTATAGGTTGATTTAATAATAATAATACATTTTATTTCAGGCGTCTTTCAAAACGCCCAAGGTCACTGTACAATTAAAATCCACAGTAGCAAACTTCAACAAATAAAACCAATACTTTAAACAACCAGCATAAAACAATCAGAATAAAACAGCCATAATTAATACGGTGCACAGTAAAAACACAATAAGACAGAAAAGCCGACAAATTCAACCGTCATGAAATCATCAACCAGGATATCGTGTTCTTTTGACTGCATGTTTTTGTCAGCAGATATTTAGCTTGATGCTAGTTAAAATAGCTAAGTTAACAGCAATAATTTGAAGTTTCTTGTAAGCTGATGTTGCTGATTTAATTCGGTGGCACCCTGCTCTGTTGATTCTGAAGACCTCAGGCGGATTTCAAACAGCCTGACAACACAAGCTAGCTGAAATCTGATTGGATAAAATCCTACCTTAGTGTTCAGCACTGGGAGCGGCACAACCAAGTGGATATGAAATGACATAAAAATAACTATTTTTTTCTTTTCTGGGTAAGTTTAGGTCAGCAGAGAAGGCCTTGCTGGTCCTGATGGCCCACCACTGGTTTATACAATGCTTTTTGATAGGGATGCACCAAAACCACTTATTTTTAAACCGATAGGATACAGAGTACTGATACTTCTACTGCACCAAAAAAATGCAATGAATTGGAAGACGGGTTCTATTTTCGGTAAATGTTAACGAGTACGAGTATATGGTATCGGTATCGGACCGATACAATACTGGTATTGGTTAACTTTAACGAGTACGAGTATATGGTATTGGTTAACTTTAACGAGTACAAGTATATGGTATTGGTTAACTTTAACGAGTACGAGTATATAGTATCGACCCGATACGATACTGGTATCGGTTCCTGGTATTGGTTAACCTTAATGAGTATATGGTATCGGTATTGGCCCGATACGATACTGGTATCGGTTCCTGGTATTGGTTAACTTTAATGAGTACGAGTATATGGTATCGGTATTGGCCCGATATGATACTAGTATCGGTTAACTTTAACGAGTACGAGTATATGGTATTGGCACGATACGATACTGGTATCAGTTCCTGGTATCGGTTAACCTTAACGAGTACGAGTATATGGTATCTGTATCGAACCAATACAATACTGGTATTGGTTAACTTTAACGAGTACGAGTATATGTATTGGTTAACTTTAACAAGTACGAGTATATGGTATCGACCCGATACAATACTGGTATCGGTTCCTGGTATTGGTTAACCTTGATGAGTATATGGTATCGGTATTGGCCCGATACGATACTGGTATTGGTTCCTGGTATTAGTTAACTTTAACAAGTACGAGTATATGGTATCGGTATTGTCCCGATATGATACTGGTATCAGTTAACTTTAACGAGTACGAGTATATGGTATCGGTATTGGCCCAATATGATACTGGTATCGGTTCCTGGTATTGGTTAACCTTGATGAGTATATGGTATTGGTATTGGCCCGATATGATACTGGTATCAGTTCCTGGTATTAGTTAACTTTAACGAGTACGAGTATATGGTATCGGTATTGTCCCGATATGATACTGGTATCAGTTAACTTTAACGAGTACGAGTATATGGTATCGGTATTGGCCTGATATGATACTGGTATCGGTTCCTGGTATCGGTTAACCTTAACAACTACAAGAATATGGTATTGGTATTGGCCCGATATGATACTGGTATCGGTTAACTTTAACGAGTACGAGTATATGGTATTGGCACGATACGATACTGGTATCAGTTCCTGGTATGGATTAACCTTAACAAGTACATGGTATCTGTATTGGCCTGATACAATACTGGTATCGGTTAACTTTAATGAGTACGGGTATATGGTATCGTATCGACCTGATACGATACTGGTATCAGTTCCTGGTATCGGTTAACCTTAACAAGTTCATGGTATCGGCATCGGCCCAATACTAATATCGGTATCGGTGCATCCCTACTTTTTGATTCAAGAAGTTTCTTGCCTTTCCCAACAACCCGTTACTGTCATAAGTGTATTTATTTTCCATTTCCAAACAACACAATTTTATTTCAACTCAGTGATAATTTATTTAAATCAATCCATAACTCCAGTTTAGCCACTTCTGTTGTAACCAAATCAATTTCTGATGTGCTATGGAAATAAATCTGACATCACATGATTGTTTATGTGGAATTCTGTTGTTATTTACAAGCCAATTTAACATCCAACATTGTTTTGGGTGCACATTATTATCATAAACAAAGTGCGTTTGTGTGCACTAGCTGTCCTTAATGATGCTTTTACAATGTGGTGTTGCCTGATGTAGTCTGTTCATGTGAGAGAAGTTTTTCTGCTGAAGAAAAAAAAAAAGTTGCAAACTATTTGTTTATATGTTTGTTGTTGTTTATGCCTCAAACAACACTCCAGCTTTTTGTTGTGACTCATCTGATGCCTGTCACAGATAATCAGGGCAGATTTAGGCGCGTCTAGTCTTTGCAGTTTTTGTTTTTTTAACTTTTTTTTTAACGCATGTCACAAAGGAGAGTTACAAAGCCGAGTCAGAAACGTTGATGGCACAAAGAGACAGCCGGGTTTCGCAGCTTTATGTGTTAACAGCTTCTGTATGCGCAAGTAACAGGAACAAAGGAGGTGGAGAGATGTGCATTAATGCTCCTGTTTGCAGGTTTTATTTTTACTTTACATCACCTCGTTTTAAAAGAGTGGAAAAAACCAAACAAACAAAAACAAGTCGGGGTGATGAGACAGGAGTGGCTGAACAGAATGGGGGTAAATTAGATGAAATCACACCTGAGCAGGAGGAGGACCACGTGATGACGACAAAATGCAAAGTAATTGAAAATAAAGAATAGATCAAAACAGGTTTGATTCCCAGAAGCTTTAAGATGCAGCAGTTCCTCTATGATAGATTTAAAAGTGTAAAATTCTATTCATAGCACTCGCACTCCCCCTCATCCCCTCTCCACTTGCTTTAAAAGAATCCTCTTTGCATCATCTCTTTTTTTTCTTCTCACCTTGCAGTCTGCATCTCATCAGATGTCTGGAATTTGCAAAGATACGCGCCTCTGATCTCTGCTCTCTGATCGTAATGTCGGTGATGCTGGAAGAATTTCTTTTTCTCTGCTTGCACACATTTTAAATCTCTCGGGATGGGAGTGCTGGCAATTTGTCATATGTAAACTTAGGATTTTTAAAATCCCCATGTAATGGAAAAGGACTTTTTCCATAAAGTTTTCCGGGGAGATTATAATAGGATGGTGCTTACTTTGAAATGAAAGTGGTCTCCTTTTCTTCTTTGGCTCTGTAAATGAACTATACACTGCCGGT
>SSNR01000180.1:672400-684025 GCA_006937965.1 Callopanchax toddi
GAACTGTCATGGATGTTTGTTTGAGAAGCTCCAGCCGGCCCTGCCCTCCTTGTGAAGCTCATTTCTGCAGAAACAAACTGGTGCTACTGAGTTCATTGATTGTTTGGCACCACAAGTAACACCAGACAGCTTTCTCTGCCTCGTTTTCTAAAACCGGGTCTCTCCTTCACAGCCCTCACACGAGCGTGAGAGCTGCTGTAGTTTGAGATCCGCAATAAATTGTTTGTTCATGTAGTCGAGCCAAAGCAAACATTGTTCCTGCGTTTAACGCCGTTTTAAATCAACCGCTTCCATTAAAGTGAAGGTGAGAAACTCAAAGGGACGGCTCAGGTCTGTCCCTCTGCTGTGAGTGAAAGTGGCTATTAGTGTCTGCAGATGGGAATCGAGAGTAGGTCGTGTTGGCGAACCGAGAATTGGCTCTTACCTCAAAAATCACCACATTCAGTCAGTGTTTAGGAAAACAAACACTTTCTCCCAGGTAGTTTTTATTACAGAGAATCTAAATAAAATCGTATTGATGCTCACCCCTTTGTGACGATAAGAAAGAATACTATTGTGTTTTAAAAGACGAATTGATCTACTGACTAAAACACAAAACAGAAACACCTTCCTAGGTTAGTGGTTCTTGAAGTGAATGTCGGTAAACAATTAGTGGTTTGTACCTTCAGAGGTTAAAGAGCTGGAACCCTCAAAGGTTCTGTTCTTGTCCCCTCGGCTGTGATTATGTGTTGTAGTTTGATCCTTACATAGACCAGTCTGGGACTTATGGTGGTGCCTTTCGGGCACACAGGAAAACCTCGAGGTCCAATATCATTCCTCTCACCCCTGGTTCCATTGCTTCTTTGGTGGACTGCTTGGCAGATGTGAAGCAGTGGATGTTAAATTAAATGATTAAAAATCAAAGATTCTAGTCTTTGGTAATCAAGATTTTGTAGGTGGGATTGTGAGCCCACTTGGTCCTTTTTCGACATTTGTAAAACCTCGTGTTCAAAGTCTTGGGGTCTTTCTGGACAGTTCTTTCAATCTCGATAGGCAGGTGAGTGCAGTGGTCCAGTCCGGTTTTTATCATTTAAAGGGGTGGTTTTGTCAGAATCCTTTTTTTTTTTTTCAGGTTTTCATAGTTTCTAATAGGTCCCCCTGAGCCTGTCATGTAGGCCAAATATGAAAACTCTCTGTTCCCTGGTTATTAAAAAAAAACAGAATCTGTAAGAAACGGAACTTAAAAATGCGGAACTGCATTTCTGCCCGGTTTGACGTCACAACGTGCATTGGCTGAGATGGTAACGCCTTTCGGTCCGCCCAAAGATCTATGCGCCCAACTGCTAGCTTTTTTCTTTTTTCATAAATCAACATGGCGGAATGCAGGCGGGCTTGTGTTATTTGTAGAGATCAAACCTCACTAAACAGAACTGATACTTAATGTTTATATAAATAAAAACAAAGCACATAGCTATACCTGGCGTGTGGCGTAGCAGCATTGTAACACTGTCTGCTTTATCTGGAGGTTCTGAGTTTGAACCCTGGAGCTGTCTTTATTAATTAATTTTTTCTGCGTGGAAGTTAAAGTGCCTGTGACTCCATATTTAAATCATTTTATATTAAACAGGTGTAATCTTTGATGCCTCTAGATTAGCGTTGCACCATTATAACTCAAAATACGTTGTAATTATTTCCTAACGAGCAACTCAGAGATCAGAAGAAAGCGCCGCCTTCCGGTTCTGCTGGGTTTCTCCTTATTTGGCAGCCTGACACTTCTGCTGCAGCAGGGGGCAGTGTCGTCGCGTGAAAGAGAAACGAAACTGAAACTAAACACTACACGGTCTATGGGCAATGGCGGCGGCACTGCCTCGCTCCAGGTGTCGTGAACGTGCATGTGGGCGGAGAATTGACCATATAAGCAAGTCCGGATCACTATGACCTCATAGCGGGCTGGAGTGAAAAAAACTGTTTGAAACCTGGGTCTGAAATCTGGAAGAGCTACTCACTGGCTGGACTAGGAGACAGATGGACGCCGTTTTTTGCTCTTTCTGGCAGGTTTAAGGTGAGAACTCAACATTGCAACATGATAGATAAGTCAGAAAACATGGAAACCGATGTCATGGGCACTTTAATAAATTCTGTAGGTGCAGCTATTGGCTAACTTTGTAATATATTTTGGCTAACCTTGGCGAAATTAGAACTTATTCTGAGTTATTTTGGTTAAGACACACAAAGTACTGAGCAGTGTGTGTGTGCCTGAGGTGAGCAGACAGCGGCCGGCATCTGAGTAAGGCGACCATCGAGTTTCAGTTTCGCTTCTCGTTGGTGGAAAACACAGCTGACTTTTGGCCGAAGGAGTTATGCAGGACGTGGGAAGGGTCAGCCCGCGTGTCGAGCCTCGGTACAGAAGGCGGAGTTCGGTGTGGACAGCAGCCCGCATGCGGGGAGCGAACGTCTGTTTGCTCGAGGCTGGCTGAGCTTTTTTCAGGAGAAAATCAGACAATCAGAAGCGAGGGCTGTGCATATCATTAATACTAATGAGAATCCGGCTGTTTCAAACTCAGCTTGAGAATAGCAAACTTCTAAAGCTTATATTATAAGCATCAAGGCTTCTTTCTTTATAAAAATTACATAGATAGCATTGAATTACACTAGAGAACAATGAAAAACTATAAAATAACCCAGAAAACCACACCTTTAAGGAATACTTTGCAACTTTTTCATATTTTAAAATCTTTTCCTTCATCCAGTCTGCTAATATGACCCTTTACAGGTTAATGAGAAGCAAATTATTTTTATTATTTGATTATTTTATGAAATTATTTGAGCAAATTATGCTAACATTAAAGTCTGCCTACAATCTTTCTAGCAAACTAAGCCAGTAAGATTTTAAAAAATCTTGTTCTGTGGTTTCGTTTGTCCTACGTAGCAATTCACCAGACCTGAAGGCTCCAGCTCCATTTATCATCATAAACAAATACGTTTGCAGAAAAGAATCAATGCACAAAGTTTGTTCTTTGGTTTTTGACACTGATGTTATTCAGAACCTTGTTTTTATTTTGGTAATTATTAACCACCGTGACAAAGCTCACCTGTTAATGAGTGACTTGTCACCAGTCCGTTCAGGTTGGGGAAGTTTAAACTCAAACTAAAGATGCAGCCTGAGCTTAGGAATGCCTGTCTTTACAAAAAATAACTTAAATCATGTTTTTTGTGCATTTTCTGTTACTTTGTTCATGTTTTAATTAGATTAGCAATATGGCTTCAACCCCAAACTGGAACACACACACAACACTTTGTAAATCCAAGCACCAACAGCAACTAAAGTTTTTGTTTTATTACCTTGATGTGGTTTTTAAGAAATAGTTCCAGTAGATTAAGGCCAACGTCTGTTTTTAGGGTGTGGTCTGTCAGCGTACACAGAAAAGTTTAAAAAATATTAGATTCTTTACCTTCTAGGGTTGTCACGGTGTGAAAATTTACCTTCACGGTTATTGTGACCAAAATTATCACGGTTTTCAGTGTTATATTGTGGTTTTATTTTAAAGAATGTTGAATATGTTCAACTAGACAACTAAATAAACTCTATATCAGGATAATATTGTCCTCAGCTTGTGTCCTTCAGTGAGCTTTTCAGATTTGGGGAGATGTCGTCAGGCAGTAATCATTGTTAAATTCATAATAATTCATAATCAGAATTGGCGACTGTAGATCAGTTGACCAACACCCTATTGTACTGCATGGGCCACTGTACTTGGCAAAAACAACCTTGTTGCTATGGTCACCCATCGTATGTTACGCCAGTGTGGTATTCTCTCTGTACTGCTCCCGCTCCCCGCAGCATGGCTAATAAACGACCAGTTATTTTCTGCTAAACTGGAGTTCTGGTGAACTTATTTTGACATGTTTCATTAAGCAGCGTCAACAGCGACCAACTCTTATCTGCCTGCTGTGAGCCCCGTAGCGTCATTTCATTATGGGGGTGTCTGCAACACGGTTTATGTAAGTCCTCACATCATGTATTTGAGCTAACACACTAACGTTACCTTCCCTTGACTGTAGAGTTGTAGGTGATGGTCACGCTGATGTGTGATGAGATTTCACGTGTTGCTGTCTTTGTCGCAGACACTTTTTTCCGGCACGTTCTGCAAACAACTGTCCCTAGACATTCTTCAAATATCCAAAATATGCCCATACTTCTGACTTGGCTTCTTTGAGGGCTGATAGATGCCCTCAGCGCTGTTTTCTCCTCTTTCTGCCATCATTTTAGCTTTAGCTTCAAGAAAGTTTCTGTTGTAAACACTACAAAGTGCGCATGTGCAGAAGCTTCAGCAGATGGGACGGTGGCTGAATGGCTCACCGTGCACCTACACCGTGAACATGGTTTTCCACAAAGATTTTTTTTTTCAAAAACATGACATTATTAATGTCAACATTTTTTACCGGGGTTTACCGCTACACCGGTAACCGTGACATCCCTATTACCTTCCAATGCAGGGTTTCCCACAGTGCTTTGTTAGTCTGGCGGTCCACCAGGCTTTCCTTGGTCCCCCGCCAGGCTAAGCCTCAGAACCTGAATCTGTACCAGGATTGCCTGAGAGGAAAGCTAACAGCTGCTAATGGTGTCTAACGCTATGAAACCAAAACAAAGTGAGCTAATTCAGCTCTCTCTCTCTAGTTGTAGTTCGTATGACAGAAAATACAAACAGATTTTATTTTATTACTGAGGCAGCAGTAGCTCTGTAGGGACTGTTAATGCAACAGGAAGTGGTCGGACATATATATATATATATATATATATATATAGATATAGATATAGATAGATAGATATAGATATAGATATAGATAGATAGATATAGATAGATAGATATAGATAGATATAGATAGATATAGATAGATATATATAGATAGAGATAGATAGATAGATAGATAGATAGATAGATAGATATTTTTTTTTAATGGAAGAAACCCTGCAATGGATAAAATATGTCTGGGAATTAATTTACCTCATATTTTAATTAATTATTCATTTTTGTGGACTATTCCAGCAGTTCCCAAACTTTTTTTGCCGCGCACCCCCTTCTATGTCCCAGCCGTGTTCGCGCACCTCCAATCCCCGGATGGAGATCTTTGACATTTGAACAAATTCCTGGTACCTACGAATCATTAATGTTACAAATTTTCGATACTTTTGAGTGTTTAATAATAACCGAGGATTACTGTGAGAGTCGTGTGTCCTACGGTCAGTAAATGCCCCTCGCATTTCCATGTGATGCGCTTATCTTGTAAAGACGGCGGGTGTGTGTGGGGGAGTGCTGATCAAATGTTTGGAAGTCAGCAGGAGGTTACTACACTGGATTAAGCTGACGGGTTGCTTAACTAACTGCTTAGTGTTTTTAAATTAACACCCAGCTCCATTAGCCATTAGCTCATCGGCGGCAGAAAGTAGCCTGCATCTTTAGTAAAAACAAAAGAAACAAAGAAAACGACTCACCATGGAGTTGATTAAATAAGGACCCACATGGAATCAATCTGCAGAGTTGTTACAAGCTGTCAAGAAGGATTCTTTGAATAAATAATATTAATTTGATGAGGTAAACAGTCCAGCAGCTCCTTGCAACTTTTCCCCGGAACTAATAGTAAAAGTGATCATCGCCTTCAAAATAAAGATCTGCTCGAAAGAGTTCACATGATTGACATAAAAAAGACTCAGAGTTCATCCAAATATTGTCCCACAGCTCCACACAATAATGGTATACATGTTTATTTACACATTTTTACTGAGTGGGGAAAAAACACTGTAAATGTGTAATTATTTCAAATTTCCGCCATTACAGTTTTCATCTTGCGCGCCCCCTAGTGGCAGCTCGCGCACCACAGTTTGGGAATCCCTGGTCTATTCAAAAACTTTGTGCAGGGTTCATGTTAGTTTTTCCTTTTTCATAATTATATATTTAGATGAATAAACTTTAAAAATAAACAGCCAGCCACTTTTTATACAACAAACATATTTTCTGAACAGTGGAAGAAATATATTGAAGAAAAGCTACACGGTCTAGGACTTGTTCCTTAACAGAAGAGGGATTTAAACTACAGTTGAACCGACCAGAAATTGAACCTCTTTACTAAACCGCACAGGCATGGATAATGGCCCCTTTGAGCTTACAAATGATATATTTTTTCAGCTGATAAATAATTCATTGCTTTTTTTTAAAAGACACATTTATGGTAACAGTTAAATCATTTAGGTGCACGAGGAGTAAAAAATACCGAGCAGGTTTTCCCTCCTATTACTTGCATTGTATTTTATTAGCAGTAAAATACATGATTGTCCAAAACATCATTATGAGATTGGTGTGTGTGTGTGTGTGTATGAGAGACGCTAGCGAGGTTTTAACAGCCGTCTGGAGAGCAGAAGAGACTGCTCAGGAAGCAGACTGTTTGCTGTAAGACATTTATACAGTTTGAAAGTAAAGGCTGAAGTTCAAACCAGCTTTGTACGCTGGTTTCCGACAGCTGTATCACCGCAGGATCTTATGACATTTCCAAATATCAGACACGCATCATTTTGAGCTACAAGCATGCAAAATCAGAAATGACAGCTTAAAAACTACAAGAAGACGCGATACTGCATGTCTCATCACCGTAGAGGCGTTTCATATGCATATCACTCGGATTGTTCAGAAACAAAATATGAGAGATAAATGCTGGTGCATAGGCGCACTTTGAACTAAACTTTTTATATTTTTGTTAAAATGAGAAACTTCTTTTGCAGACCCATACTAGCACTACGTGTGCAGTGATTTGTGTCAAGATGGGGAAGCAGAGCAGGCGATCAGAAGGCTTCGTGTTGGTCTCTTTTTGTAATTGGACAGCAGTTGGGCTGCAGAACTTAATTAGCTCAACTCAAGCCAACACATGTTCACCTAATCTCTGAAATCTTTTCTAACATGGGAAGTTAATATCCACAAAACATGAAATACTGTTGGATTTGCCAGTGGAGACTCGGCGCTCTGCTGTAGTTAAACCACATTTGCAGCCACATGGTGTTTTTGTTTGTTTGCTTTGAAGGTTTGTTAGTTATAATACATTACAGCAGTAAAAAAACACACCAATAAACTAATAATAAATCTTTCTTACTCCAGTTTTACATCTGATCTGAATCTAGTTTGACTCAAAGTGATCAGGATCATTAAAGCCTCTTTCTCTCCCCATCTTCTGTGTGGTGTTAGAATTGATGTACTGAATCTGGTGCCACTTCTCCTTTCTCCTAATTTCTGCAGACTTCTCGAGCATGAAGCGTTTTATTGTGCATCAGCTTGGCGAGCAGCCAGGCCTAAAATCTTCCCCCCCCCCCTCTGCCATGTGCTGTGCAATTGGCTTGCCGACGACTCAGGTGTTATTCCAGCTGAAAACTTCCCAAAATTCTGTCTTTTTCAAAAAGATTCCTGTCATAATTCCCCTGCTGATCACCCTTTCAGCAGCATAAAGAGAGGGGAAAGTGGTTGAAGTTCTGCATGGCTGGGGAAGGTTCAGCACCGCTGAGCGTGGATGACATTTAGGAGTGGAAGGGCAGTGCCCTGATGTTGTGGCTTTTGGAGTGATGATCATATCCCCCTGGGAGAAAGCCTTTTATGGCTGCAGTGAAAATCAGATTGAGTTTTCCTGTTGTTGTTTCAGAGAGAGAGAGCAAGAAAAAAACAACAATAAAGTTATTTTACGTTCCAATTCGTTAACTATAAACTGCAAAGTAAATGTAGATTTCACATTAATAAACTGACAACCTTTTGTTCTTTCTGATATGATTTAAGAACCACTGATGTGTGTTTTTAAGTATTATTGGTATGTATTTATTGTAGTAAATAAATGTGAATGATATGTGAAGATTAACCAAAATATTAATTTACAGACCTGGACATGCAAGATTCCACTGGATTAGAAGAAAATTCCTCTATCAATGCAGTTTTGGGAATAAATCTCAACATGTCACTTCATTACATCTTTATACTGATAAAATCTGTTCCATTTAAAGGCATTTTATGCAGTATTGCTTGTTTTTAGCACCCCCTAGTGTCCGTTTTCAGTCACTGTGGTAAAAACTTTAGCATTGTCTTTGCTCAGAAACCCCTAAATCTACCTGTTGAAATGTCTCCTCAGCCTTCACTGCTTTCTACTGGAGCGGTTCATCACTCAGTCAAAGAAATCAGCTGTGTTCAAGCAGGGAGAGATGGGAAAAATCAGGAATCATGAGCTAAAAACACTCCGGAGCTAGCATAACAGCTAGCCACATTGGGTTAGCCTAACCCTCGTGAGACACGTGACTTTGTGAGACTTCAGGGCACCGGACCAGAAACTCAGAAGTTACAAACGTGGAATTTCTAGATGGAAATTGGAAGTTCTGAGTTCCAAGTTGGAAGAATCAACTGGAACACCCTCTGAAGTCAGACTTCCCACTCGGAAAGATGGAAAAATTTTTGTGCTCTGAACTTGGGGAAAAAAAGATGGTGGCTCCTCACAAGAACAGTTAAATGCAGTGAAAACGTTTATTTTACAAGATCTGCTTGCCAAGTTCAGAATTCTGTGTAGTTCTTTGTATCTTCTGACTCTAAACGAATTCAGAGTGTTTGCATGAACGAATTAAAACATCTTTTGAATGCGTGCTGCTAACAATGGCAATGTGTTTGTGTGTGAACCAAACACGAGAAGAAATACAACTGTAAATAAATTATTTTTACTTTGGTATCCCGACTTTGCAAACTGGAACGCTTGTAACTCGATTGTCATTCCCGTTTCCGAGTTTCAACTTCCGAGGTAAAAGGAACACAGCATGGTGTTTCTCTTCTTCTGCAGTCATCTCTGCTGTTTAGTGACACCTGCTGTTCAAAAGGAGAACTACAGCAGTGCTGGTAAAAACCATCTGAAATTGAACTTCGTTATTCTGGAATAGAGGTTCACTCATGTTTGAGTATTTATGATATAGGAAGTGAAATTTACTGCTCCCTGCCGAGTTACTGGAAGAGTGAAAAACATCTGCTGCCTGAGACGTCTTTAAATTTTGTGAATTGTTTAATTGTGAGTCAGGTTTGATTCCCGGCTCAGTTTTTGATTTGTAATTTCACACAAGCCCTGTGAGTAGAAGTCAATTAGTCAAATTCATCCACGTAAAATTATTCTCTTGTTTGTTGTTTAGCATCAAACCTCAATGTGCTGGATCAAATTCATATTAAATTGTATTGTGATTGAAGGCTGGATTTTATTTATTAATCCATTTATCTTCAACGAATCAGATCATTGGCAGTTTATCGAAATACGCATCACACGGGCCAGAGATACACGACCGTAGTGCAGAACGATGGAAACGTTCAGCAACATTGAAAAATAATGCGCTAATGCCCTCACAGTTACACCACAGCACAGAAATGATTCAATAACTGAAAATGTTTTGATCCAAGTTTGTTCTTTTTCAATATAAAAAGTTTCAACCATCAATAACAATGCCTCCTGGTCAAATCCAGGTGGGACAGAAGCAAATTCCAAATTCAAAACAAAAAAGTACAAAATCATTCCCAGAATTTCTTAAACAGGAAAAAACAAAAGTATAAAGTTATAAATACATGATGGGGGGGGGGGGGGGGGGGGGGGGTTGGCTTCTGAGGGCTTTTTCTCTTTTTATCTAAAAACCAGCTCAGGTTATATTAAATAAAATGTTCATGTTCGGAAACATGTCCCACAAACCTAAGCACATTAAAGAGATAGGTATAAACAGTTGTATTGATTTAATAATAACTGATCATCTCTATTAACTAAACAGACATCTATTTTACCTTTTATGTTTAAAATTGCAAAAATCTTTTAGGAAAAACTAAACAATTTGTTCAATCTGTTACATTTTTGACAGCAGACTCACATCTTCCTGTTTTCAGTCATAAATACAAGATAAAACTCAGCGAGTGCTGAAAGTTTTCCTTCTGTTTGCATTGCCTTCTAACACACTTGTGTATAATTTTCTGTGTTTGCTCCAAAGCTGCAGCCAGACTAAGTGTGTGTGAGCCTGTGGTGCTGCTGTTTTCTCAGGATTTTCCAGTACAGTAACTCTGCTCTGTGGGTACCGTGTGTTCTGCCCTGTGAACTGTGGAATGTCCCGTTGACCCTGAAACGGTTCGGAGAAATAAAGGCAGCCATTGTTCTTCTCCACAGCCGCGGTGGCTTGTTTAATAAAAGTCTGGACGGTATTTGGATGAACATCATGAAACGTTTCTGCTGCTAAATTAGAGCTCAGTTAGTGTGAGTCGACTGGGGTTACCAGTATCAGTCAATCATTGATACATCTGACCGCTGAACACGCTGGAAGTTTAAACTTCTCCTTAAACAAAGCTTGTTACTGCATAAACCCACGTCAATGTACTGAACATAAATTGTTTTTAAAAGGTGTACTTTGCAACTTTATCATATTTTACATTTTTTCCTTGAGTCAGTTTGTGCTAATATGACCCTTTACAGGTTTAATGAAAAGTCACTTAGCCCCATCTGGTGATTAGATCAGGAATACCACGATTTCAACTTCTAAGTCTCCGGTCTGGTACCCTGAAGTCTCGCAAAGTCACCTATCTCGTGAGGGTTAGACTAACCCAATGTAGCTAGCTGTTATGCTAGCACCAGAGTGTTTTAGCTCATGATTCCTGATTTTTTCATCTCTCCCTGCTTGAACACAGCTGATTTCTTTGAATGAGTGATGAACCGCTCCAGTAGAAAGCAGTGAAGGCTGAGGAGACATTTCAACAGTTAGATCTACGTAGGTGTTTCTGAGCAGAAACAATGGTGCAGTGCTCACAACCAAACTTGATAAAACTAACAGTTACAAGTACAAAACTAAAAGTTACAAGTACGAAACTACAAGTTTACAAGTACGAAACTACAAGTTTACAAGTACGAAACTACAAGTTACAAGTACGAAACTCAAAGTTACAAGTACAAAACTAAAAGGTACAAGTACAAAACTAAAAGTTACAAGTACGAAACTACAAGTTTACAAGTACATATCTAAAAGTTACAAGTACAAAACTAAAAGTTACAAGTACAAAACTAAAAGTTTACAAGCACAAAACTAAAAGTTACAAGTACGAAACTAAAAGTTACAAGTACGAAACTAAAAGTTTACAAGTACGAAACTAAAAGTTTACAAGTACGAAACTAAAAGTTACAAGTACGAAACTAAAAGTTACAAGTACAAAACTTATGTCCCAATTCTAGCTCCATAAATATGGCAACAGACAAAAAAATAAAAAATAAAAATCACTTTTGGGTGGAATATCCCTTTATTGGGATATATATATTGGGATATCCCTTGGGGCGGCATTAGCTCAGTTGGTAGAGTGGCCGGTCTGGCAACCGGAGGGTCGCCGGTTCGATCCCCAGCTCCGGCTGGGTTAGATTGTCGTTGTGTCCTTGGGCAAGACACTTCACCCAACTTGCCTACTGGTGGTCAGAGGGTCCTGGAGGGCGCCGGTGCATGGCATCCCCCGCCTCTGTCAGAGTGTCCAAGGGCAGCTGAGACTACAACGTAGTTTATCACCACCAGTGTTTGAGTGTGAGTGTGAATGGGTGAGTGACTGTTTGTGTTGTACAGCGCTTTGGGGTGTTCTGCAC
>SSNR01000180.1:712493-747493 GCA_006937965.1 Callopanchax toddi
TTCTTGTGCTTCCAAACTAAAGTTTTCCCTTCTAGCCTTGTTTATTTCAACCCAAACATCTGCTGGAGTTTCTCTACCAGATTTAAACCTCATAAATGATAATTGTGTTGCAGAATTACATTTAAATAACTTTTATTAAACATAGGGTGGTATACTACTTTAACAATACCTGGTTTTCGATACCGGTACCTTAACAATACTTTTATTGGTACCTATACGTATAATTCTGAGAGAAAATGACAAAGTACTAAAAGTTTTTTTAAATAAACATCTTTTTGGCATATTTATGCTTTTATTATTATTACTACCAGTATTTATTGGTTACCTTGGGAACTTTCTGTTATGTCACTGTCTTCCCCTCACACACCTCCTGATGCAGCAGAGGCTGGAAACTCGGGGTCTCCTCTTTATTTTTTGCAGTCTGAAACTGAACACTATGCTGCAGCTGCAAGTTAATTCCATGCGCGATGCATTGCTTTGACTAATTGCTGGTATTCCTGTTTTTGTGGCACAAATCTTATTGCGTATGTTACATTTTGCTCTTTTCCTGTTTACCTTTCCAACATGCAGCCAAACTTGAGAGTTTTTTTTACATTTTAACCCGGAAATTGCTACGCTTGTGGGGGAACTGTTTTGAAAGGCAGAGGAGGGACTGTCACTGCCCGATCCATACCCGGAAGCACGATCGGTTCTGCGCATGCGTGTAGCCTACGTCACTTCCTCTTTTTGCCAACTTAGCGACATTCAAGTCTTTTGAATGAGACGGTTAGCTCCCAGCTAGCCCTTAGCTTTTACCAACAGCTTAGCCTCTTTCTCGACTGCTCGGACCATTTAAACAATGGATTCCTACGTGCATAAACATTTTAATACATTATGTATGTATATAGATTTAATATATACTTGTTAACG
Organism: Callopanchax toddi; assembly: GCA_006937965.1. Lineage (NCBI taxonomy): Eukaryota > Metazoa > Chordata > Actinopteri > Cyprinodontiformes > Nothobranchiidae > Callopanchax > Callopanchax toddi. Next base: position 713,403 of record SSNR01000180.1, read on the forward strand.
CCTTAAAAGATACTTTGAACCGTAACTACAGTAAAATACTTCAGTGGGAGTAGTTTTGCACATGCGCAGAACCGATCGGGTAGAACTGATCTGTAACGTCCGACGTTGCGCAGTAAGGATCGGGCCGTCCTGATCCATAACTCCCTTTTTATTCTTTATTTTCTTCGACATTGTATGAAACGTTGTCGTTATTGTAAACTTTTTAATAAATACTTATGTAGATGTAGACTATTTTCGCACATGCGCAGAACCGATCGGGTTTCCGTTACGGATCAGGCAGTGACATCGGCTGCTGTGTGTGAGGACTCTGCTCCTCCGCGTCTCACGTAAAACGTGGAGCAGAGCAGCGAGGGAGAAACCAGAACCCGGATGTTGAAGCTGGAGCGAATATCTGTCTCCCCCAGAGGCTGGTTCCAGTACTGGTTTTAAGTCCCGCCCTCTCCTTTTATTAAATTAGGACTATATCCCGATTGAAATAGAAGAATTTTCAGATAATTTAATCCAGGTTTCGACTTTTTATAAATTTGATAGTTCTTAGCATTTTACCGTATGTTCAGATATTAATTTTTCTAAATGTTGGCCTGGCAGCTCCATAAACGGGATTTACTCATTTGGTTTCAGTAATGTTCACCTTCAGATGTTTTGTAAAATAAGAGTAGGAGGTTTTATGAAATGCCGCCTGCAGACGACACTAACATCTGGTTTTTGTTCGTTATCACTGTAGTTCTTTAAAGCACTCGTGTATCTCGTAGTTGCTGCTGCAGGTTTAACGTTTTGAGCCGTAAACTGAATTCTAATCATAAAAGTGGTGTATTGCCTATGTGTTTGGTGTCTGTGCATACCAAACCGAAAACACATACCAACACCTCTTCTACACAAATAAATGTATCATTACACCCCTAATGTGTACCGTATCAACATAATCAATGTGATTCACTCAGCTGTGGGTGGCCATAATGATTTTGTTCGTTATTCTGGTTGAGTAAAACAGTGAATGTAATCTAATGCTGTTTGAAATGTTCATTCTTCTCTCACTCACTCAGAATTGCACTGTTCACAGTCTACAGTGTTAAATAGGGGTTTGATAACCGTTAATGCATTTCTAAGGACATTAATGCACCGCAGCCTTATAATTACACCAGGATAAATTAACGGTTGCATGTTCTGGAATACACTCCAAAAGGACAGAATACTTTTGCTGTTTTCAGCTGAGAATGTTTAGCATAAAACAACTTCCATTTAAAAATAAGGCATAAATCTGTGCACAACTTTTTCACTATATAAACATTGTTTTTCTGTAACTAGATCACAATTTAATTTGTAAACTTTATGAAATAATGAAAGCCCATATAACGCTTTTTAATAGGTTGGAAAGCAAAAGGTGAGCTGTAATAAACCCCTTTAAGGTGATGCTTTTACTTATTGTGCTTCAGCATTTTAAAGGAATCACAGGAATGAGCTGTAGACTTTAGTTTTAGCATGCAAACCAGACCCAGCAGCATTAAAAAAGGCCTACTTTAACTAAAGAGGCTTATGTGCAGTAGAGTTGGGCGATCAGACGAATCTATCGACCATCGGCGATTGGTTGAGTCCATCGTCGCCCGTTTCTCAAGAACGATTTATTTGTCCCCCTATAAATTTATTTCTTAAATATTACCAATGGTTGGTTGAAGTCAAAGGATGCAGCCCATGTAAAAATAATAAATGATGCTCTTTTTAAACACAAACTCCAGGCTGCAAGCAAAATCTGTTTCCGACGACGACGAGAGCAGCGGTGATTTTATTTACTCGCCCCGTGGCAGACGGACAGAACGGCAGCAGCTTGTGTTCAGAAAATAAATGTATCCAAATAATAACCATGTTGGTAGGGAGGGAAACGATCAGAGACTGGCTTTTTTCCAGGTTAACTGTGTTTACGGGTCGGCTACCGGTGCTAGGAATATTTAGCAACTTGTTACGACTGGCCGAGTTGTAACACCGGTCCGATGTTCATCTGTCTTCAGCTAAGTATGAAACAAACAACAAAAACAAAATCGGGGTTTCCGCGCGGTAGTAAAAGGTGGTAAAAGGTAGTAAAAAAATTCCGACTTGGTAGTAAATTTCTGTCACGAAATTAAAATATTTTAACCTTCCCCATTCATTTAACTAAAAATGGCTTTTTATCGTGCTGACAGGACAGCAGAACCCTGAAAGCTGTTGATAGCCTTGTACATGCGCACAACAGCTTTCGCATGCGTAGTGTCAGGATAACTCATGTAGAAGCTAGCAAGTAGCACCACAAACAATGGGGAAAATGTCAGTTTTCCAAACTTTGGCTCGACGACCCATTATTTAAAGGCTGGCTAAAGCCAGTCATGGGCAGTGATCGAGAGGTTTTTTTGTCAGGTGTGCCGAAAAACTATTAATTTGATGTGGAATGGAGTTACGGCGATCAAGTCTCACCGAACATCCAGCGTTCACCAACAGCAAATTCACAAGCGGGGCAACCATTTCGTTTTTTGGCAATGCACAGAGCAGCGTTCCTGCAACTTCGAACTCAGAAACCACAACAATTGAAAATAAAACACTGGCTTGTGAAGTCTAAAAGTGATTTCATTTGGTCTATGTCCAGAGAAGACATTATGTTCCAAGTCCTCTAGAACCGAGTTTGGAATGTTTGTGTCGGATGTCTTAGTCAGTGCTGCGTGGGTCAGTGCCGCCCCACCCACTACCCACCCCCCATTAAAAGGGCCGCTGCGTGATGTGTTAGTAGTAAAAGATGTTTTAGAGGTAGTAAAAAAGGTAGTAAAAGGTAGTAAATTCAGTTCTAGGTTTCCTGTATAAACCCTGAAAATGAAACTAAAGCTGAAATACAAATAAGAAGTCCCTTCAGTGAACATCACTTCCATGAAATAAATGTCAGCCGCAGTTTGAAGTCATTTTGAGTGATTTTGTGATGGAGCAGCAGCTGCTAGCTGTGTTAGCTTAGTTACCACACTCAGCAGGACAGTAAACACAATATGTTGGAGCTCTTTGCTGGCACTATACATCTGTTTAAAGCCAAAGTAACCCAAAATAGGCAACATTTTTTGGCAACCTATTTTGGGACTTTTGAGTTCTAATTTGGTAAATCAATCCGTGTGTGTTTACATTGCTCCGCCCGCAAATATGCCAACAGGTCACCTGCGCTAATAAATCGCCCATCGTCGATTTTTGGACTGATGATGTTTATTGTATCATGTGGCGAGTCTCTTTAGCACTATGTGAAATGGCACGCTGTACCGTATATTGCAATGTAAATTCAGTTAGTATAATTTGTCAAATGGCAACTATTTGGAGCTTTGCTGTAATAAAAGACTAAAATCTAAAAACATCTGTTGGTCTCTGACAAATATGACGCAAAAAAAATCGTATCGCAGCAAAACTAAGCATTTAAAGTCTCCTAAAAATCTACAGCGTCCGTCATCGCCGAGTGTAAAAGGAGCAGCAAAACAGTTTAGTTTGAGAGAGATTTTATTTCCATTTTGAAGTTACTCAGTCTGTGTGTGATGGAGCTGTCAGGGTTATTTTTGGACAGTGATGTGCATTTAGATTAATGGTTCAAAACAAAAACTCTATCTGGAGAATGGCTGTGTTCGGAGGACTATGGCTCAGGAGCTGATAGCCCATCTGAGCTGACAGCACTAAATTAGTGCTGGTATCATGGATGTATTAGAGCCTGGCCCATAGTTTATCACGTACACTCACCACACAGAATCGCACCTTTAAATCAACCTAAGAGCCATGTCGTTTGTGACAGAGCCTCCCGTTGAGCGGCTCCACCGGTCTGATGTCATCTGATCCCACTGGATGAAAGCCCATCCACAGGAAATTCAGAAGAACCTTAATGGCGCCTTTTCGAACCGCTCACCCGCGAGGATTGAGCGTGAACTGTAATTGGCACAATATATCTCACCCTATCAGTTTCTGCGGGGAATAAAAAGGAAGAGGCTACCGGCGAGACCTTTTCCTCCAGTCGGGACAGACCAGAGGTCACCATCATGTGGAGACGCACACCACCTCGGAAATTAAAATGCATCACAGGCTGCACTTATAAAGCTGCCTCGTCTGCAGAGCTGTGTCATATTTCAGCCAGGTTTGACAATTCTGGTGCTTCACAGCTCACATAAAAAGGCTCCATTTTCCTCTGCCTTGCAAGACTATTGTTCAGTACTCCATCCCTTATCTCTGCTGTACTCATTTTGGTCCTTCACAGTAACACATTGTTCATTGTCACTGCTTTAAGAGATACTAATGAATGTGATTGCTTTATCTTTCACATGCATTTCCAACCCGTCTGACTTGCGCTGAGAGTTATAATTTCCTGCGCGACGCATTTGTAATAAAACTGAATGACTTCTAGATTGCGCGTTGTGATATTTTTCTTTCTAATAGTGATTTTGAATCATTCATGGGGTTAGAATGACTCCGATCGCGTCTCTCAGTCAGGGTGACATCTGTCTTTTTCTTTGTTTTTCTTTCATTTCAGATTCAGAATGCAGATGATGTCTTGATTACTCCCTTGGAGAAATTTCGGAAGGAGCAGATCGGCGCGGCGAAGGTAAGAGACCTCCTACGTGCGCAATTAGCAGCTGAGCGTCGCTGGAGATTTCATGTGGCCTGAAACCCTCACCCTTTCTCCTCCCCTCACCCCCCATCGTCTCCCCTACCTTCTGTAAGTCATTAATTAAAACTAAAGCGTGACACTGCCAAGAAAAGTGGCCTTTTGCTAATTAATCAAACTAGTAGAGGTTACAGACAAAGATGTCCGCTGGTAATTTGGATACTAAAACATATCAGACCTGTTTTATTCTTAAGTATGTTTATTACACTGAGCAGATTTGTAAATGTATACACTTTACCATGAACTATATTAAGTACTTTAAGCATTAACATTGTAAAATTATATTTTACAATGGGCTGCATGGTGGTGCAGTGGTTAGCACTGTTGCCTCGCAGCAAGAAGGTCGCAGGTTCAAATCCCGGCTGCTGCCTTTCTGCGTGGAGTTGCATGTTCTCCCCATGCATACGTGGGTTTCCTCCGAGTACTCCGGTTTCCCCCACAGATCACAACATGCCCTATAAGGTGGTAACCCAGGACTCCCTTGTAAAAGAGTTACTGTAACTTAATGGGACTTTCCTGGCTAAATAAAGGGTAATAATATCAGTACAAGCCTGTTTATGTGATAATAACAATTGTTTGTGGTGCTAAAGTTTCAAAAGATGACTGCATTTTCTCCACTCAACTCCCAGATGTGAGAGAGCTGACGTCTTCCTTTGTCAGTTCATGACCTTAAACGTCTCCATACAGCATGCTATTTAATTGTTGTCGTCACAGTGAAGACAGTCAACACGTTTATGAGAAGCAAAATCAAGAAAGAAAGTGGGAATGGAGGAAAAAGTCTGCAGATTTCAACAATCTTTTTGCCTTTTTGTTTTGACAATTTCTTCCTTTTCTAGTTTGCCATCATTTCTTTAATTAGTAGTTAGAAGTTAAATCAGGGGAAAATGTTCATGTTCTTATAGGAATATGTCACTACTGGAAGATGTCAATGTTTTATTTATCAGTTTAGTAAAATGAGTCAAAAAAAGAAGAAAAAGTTTTTGTTTCTTCGTTTTCCAGTGTGGAAAACTTTTTCTTAGTTAAAAAGCTTGGTCAGAAAATACACCTTGAGCAGAAAGATGCACTCGTGGTAGATCAAACACGTTTTCTTGTGATGAAATATTTACATGTCGGCTCAAAAGATGCAGCATTCCACATTCTGTGCTGTTGAAGCGCTCGTCTTTTGTTCAGCTCTGCTAGCATCACTGCTGACCATACTAGTCTGACAAATACAGAAATCAGTTTTCATTCATAAATCATTGGTTTTCATTGTGAGGAAATCTAAGAACTGAACAAAAGTTGTTTAAACAACCACTTCTGGATTCTGGGTCATGTTTTAATTAAGAATCCCACATTCTAATTTACTAAGCATTGTTATTTAGCTAAACAAAGGCAAAATAACACAAGTAATGAAATAAAAATGCATGGCCAGGGTTGAATTAAAGCACACTATTGGACAATGTTAAAGCAGTATCTCACTGGGCTGCTACTGGTACTGAATGGTGCAAATTTACTTGCTACAGTTTAGTTACTGTGTCTTTATTTTTTTTCCAGTTTACCGACTCCTCCGAAAGTTGACAAACCTTTTAACTCTTAACTAAACCGAGTAGTAAATGAGTCCCGGATAGGGTTGTGTAAGATGATAAAAACCTCACACACGGGGAAAAAAATCATTTCTGTCCTGATAAGAATATATAATGGTATAATTTGCATTTCCTTATATATTAGGGATGGGTACCTTTCACATGGTATCCGCAGAGTCTTGAAAAGTATTAAAAGGTGATAAATCAGTTTTGGGAAATTCAAGACTCTTATAAAGTATTAAAAAGTCTTATCACGGCTTTATAAAGTCTTACATTTTGGAACGAAAAAATATGAATTGGATGTCCAACAGTTTGAGTCCCAAAAACATCGTAAACGTGTGTGAATGTAGTCATTTTTATTTTAAAAAAGAATGGGAAACAAAGTGTGCGTTAGTAATCCTTCTCCCAGAGCACCAGGGCGGGCGGTGCAAAAGTTCAAATTCAAATTTTATTTGTCACATACACACATACACAGTACGATATGCAGTGAAATGCTTGTACGACTGCCGTTGAACCAAAAAAAATTATAAGAAGCAAGTAAGAAATAAAAAGGTGTGGTAAAAAAATTTTTTAAAAGAAGATAAAATAAGACTAAGTTTAGCTTAAAAAATTGAACAAATATAAAATTACCAAAATATATATAAGAAATGTAAAGACTTATTTACAAGTGTAAACAATAATGTTAATATATTAAAAAGGGAGATGGAAATGGAAATAAATGGAATGATTAGGGAGTGTGCAATTTTGTATATATGTGCAAATGTGCATGTAGTGCAAGGATGATTATTTCTGAGTATTGATCTGGTTTAGGGACCATATCGCTTGCGGGATGAAGCACAAGTTCAAAAGCACAATGTACGCTCTGGTGTTCCCGGTGAGTATTACGAACGCACCGAAATGTTAAGATGGAAGAGAATCTTGGCAAACGCTGCCGCATAACCAGAATGGCGGTGAGGTATTAAAAAATATTGAGACAGTCTTGAAAAGGTATTAAATTTAACTTCAAGATTCCTGCATATACCCTGTTTCATGTTTGAATCAATACGGTACCAATTCCCAGTACCTACGAAACTGTACCGGTAACAATATGAATTTTTGATACTTTTGAGTGTTTATTAATTAATTAAATCTCTTTTAATATTAAATATATTTATTTCTCAATATATAACAATACGAAACAAACATCACATAAATAACATACAACATTTTGTATTTTATCATCGTTGTGTTGTACAAAAATCTTCAATATTAAAACCTTTAACCAACTGCTCAGTGTTTTCTACATGATGCAGAAATTCAAACCCAGCTCCTTGTCCTCCTATTCCTCTACTTTGTCCTCTGGAATAACTATGATGAGAAGACCAAGTATTATTAACGTTCGGCCATAATGATAACGAAGACATGTCGCTGTTTAATGAATAAAATCACTTATCAGGACTAAAGCTCATTAGCTTAGCCATTGGCTCATCAGCAGGTTGAATGTAGCGCCGCATTTTTAGTAAAACAAAAGAAACAAAGCAACCGACTCAACGTGGAGTTGATTAAATCAGGACACAATATGGAATCAATCAGCAGGGTTGTCACAAGCTGTCAAGAAGGATTCCTTGAATAAATATCTGTTTGACGAGATTAGCGTTCCAGCAGCAACAACGTTGCCCCGGAAGTAATAGCGAAGCTCATCCCCTCCACAATAAAATGATGCTCAGATGAGTTCACATGATTGACAGAAAAAAGACTGGGAGTTCATCCAAATATTGTCCCACAGCTCCACACAATAACGCTTTCGTCTCGTCGATGAATACTTATTGAAGTCTCGTCTCATTTTAGTCAAAGAGCCACATTTAGCTCGTCTTCGTCTCGTTAACGTCTTGGCAAATCGCTATCTCACAATGTCTCATTGAGGACAGGCACCGAAACAAGGTACCATTTCATATCACGAGAATTGGTCCTCGGTTGGTTCCTTAAAAAATACAGAATTCGATACCCATTCCTAATTATATATTCTGCTGTGTTTTTATGTGGAAGGATAATGTTTACTCACCCCTCTCTGTGTTTGGGTTGACAAATATTTTATTGTGCACAGTAAAAAAGAATTAATGACAAATAGTTCCACTAAATAACATGTTTCTGCTGTAAACTTTGTGCTTAAAGATGTAACTGCTAGATGCCCACCTCTTCTCCTCAGCTCACAGTATTCAGTGTCCCCTCTCGTCTCCTCCCGTTCTCTACCTGTTCCCTCCATCATCACTAGTCCCACACAGGTAGGATGTCACTTTAGAGAGAAAACTTGTCTCATTTTTTTCAAAGAAGTTTAAAATTCCTGCAACATGAGAATGCCCTCATGAATTCTGCTCACAATGTGTTGCCCACAGTCACAGCCCAGAGAGATTCTGGTTTTAGGGTTTGTTGTACGTTTCTTTATTCCTCAGTCCTGTGATGTCCAGCATCCTTCTCAGACACTTGACATCTAAAGACACTCTTTTTGAAATGTCCATGTAGTTTAGATAACAAAAAGGTTGTCTTTTCTAGCGTGGTACCTTCGTACAATTTCTAAGAACATCCAATTTTTCAGATTTAATAACTTGTTTTCACTATTTCATTTCTTTTACTTGTGTAAACTGTGTAAACCCTGCATTTCAAACTTTTTCATTGTTGTTTTGTCTCCAGAGACACCTCTTTGGGAAGGACAAATTTAATGCATTTGTCATTGCTGTAATCAGATTACTGTAATCCTGTTACTTGTAGTGCAGTCTTCTGTAGATGGCTGATATCAGTTGGGGTTCTGCACAGCGTTGCTGGAAGGCATCCTGGACTCAGACCGAACATGTTGCTGAGGCTCGAGTTGACTTTAAAGAACAGTGTGGGTTTGTTGCTACAAGCCACGCTTTCATTTCTGGCCAACACAAGCACATAATATAAAAGTACAGCAGCTTGTTTGTGGTCACTCCCTTGGTGAGATCACACATGAGCAAGATGGTAGAACTCCAAACTGCATGCAGCTCTCCCACTGAGTGTTTGACTCCACTGCGAGGTCCACTCGCTGCACTGTGAATCATTTGCACATCTTAACACGGCCTTTATTCTAGTGAGGGTCTTCTCAGCCTTTAAGGCGGACTGTTTTTGATTTATTTTACATGACCTGACCACCACTGATGTGCAGAAATCCTCTCTGTGCCGGATTTCTTTGCAGACCGACCTGGATGTTGATGAAACCGTTTCTCTGCTCGGTGCTGAGGTGTGAACATCATCACTCTTGCTTACTGGTTAGACTTAATAACGGCTGTCATAGCACATTTTGCTGCCATTTCTTTCTTTCGCTCTACTACATCAACATGCTCAGTGTGATTGCTTTCACCGTCTGTGTTTATGAAATGGTTTCTTAAAAGCCACAGCTCCCATCACTCCCACTACCTCTTCTTTGCTCTGACCACTTCCTCCTAATGGCTCAGTGCCCCTGCAGCCCGTCCTCCGCTAAACATTAGACCAACTAGAGTGAGATAAAAGGCAGACATCACGAGTGGATGAGTAACTTTCCACAGTTCCGAGAATCTGGAGAGATCTGCAGGCCGTCTGACCCTTCCAGTTATTACACTCGATGATGACTGAGAACATCAGATGAAACAAACTGGGAGTTCTTGCCTTATTTGGGCATACTGGGAGTAATCCCACTGAGGTTATGCACCAGTTTATTAACTTTCTAGGTATTTTCATGGCTATGACGTGCCGGTAGGTTGACGTCTAAAGCACAGTCTGCTTTTACTGAATGTTTTGGAATAAACTTCCAGTTTCTGTTTATTATCATATGGTAAACATAAAGCTGGTGTGTATTTTCAGAACGATTCCTTGTGTGCTGGTTGTGAACCTGAAGTCATCGTTACACTTCTTTGTTTTTAGTTTCAGATACATTTCTGTGATCTGACATGTGACGGATTCTCAGGAACATTTGGAAGTGAAATAAGAAATGAAAGTTTTTCAGTTGATGTTAGTGAGCGCGCGCTCAACATCTCTGTGTTTACAGTTCATCCAGTATGGTTCAAAATGGTTTCACTCTAAATTATGTTGGGGCGGTTTCAGTCATGCTTTATTGAAGCTTCTAGATTACAACCACAGCTTTTGTGCTCATTCTACCATTCATGTTGACTGCTGATATGTTGATAAATGTACACAGTCCATGTTCTACATCGCTGAAAGGACATGGTCAGAATAAGCTTTTGAAACCTTGTGATATTTAAGTAAGTTAAAGGTCCCATATTCTGCAAAATCCACTTTCTAAAGATCTTTTAACAGTCATATCTGTCCCAAAGACTGTGTCTGAGACCCAGAAGTGTTCAAATATTTTCAGTTTTCCCTACCTGATTCTCAATTTTGGGAAATGTGTTTTGCGCTAATGCTAAAACGGGCCAATCACGAGCACCTTTGTCTACCTGAGCCCACCCCGTCCTTTATAAACCACGGGAGCGCTCATCCTCAAACGTTAGCAAACAGTCATGGTGAAGCTACGAGCAAAGCACAGCAGTTGCTTCGTAGATGGTTGATCAACGAGCACAAAAGTCTTTTTTTACTCCATCTGAGACCCTGAAGACCCACCAACGTCTCACGAATGAGAAGAGAGAAGGGCGGGGCTTAGAGAAGCTCAGCTCCCCAACTGCCCCGCCCATTTGAAGTAAAGACAAAGATTGAGAAATGATTCAGAGTGGATATAAAGTGCATAATATGGGACCTTTAATTAATTTAAAGCTGCAATCTGGAGTTTTCCCCCTTTCAGAAATTATGTATGAGTTTTTAGAAATCCACATCAGTGATAGTCTGACCCTATTTTGTGATATAAGGTAAAACAATACGTCTTTTTTATTTTTTTTGCTAAGCCCATCCCATCCCGTAGAGCTCCCTCCAATTAGAACTAAGCGTTGATCAACATTAGCCAATAGCGTTAGACATCCGCTTATTGCAGATGTCAGTCACAGAGTATGCGCAATTGATGCAGAAGTACCTAGACTGATGCAGTTGGTGACTTTACTTATGGACAAGTGTCTAAACACAACACATTAAAAGGTACACTATGTAACTTTTTCATATTTTTTAAAACGTATTCTTTAAACAGTATGTGCTAATATGATCCTTTATGAAAAGTCACTCAGCCCCATCTGCTGCTTGTGTCCAGAATACCACAGTTGCAACTTCAAAGGCTCTGGTCCGGTGACCTGAAGTCTCACCAAGTCACATATTTTGCGAGAAATAGTAACGCTGTACGGCAATCCATTTTTCCACCTTCGAACAGACGAGCTGAAGACACTGACATCATAGTGACATCACAGATATGAGCTAAGATAATTTATTATATCCTGTTCATCATGGCGGAGCCTCCAAAAAAACAAAGAAAACCTTTATCTGATGATTGAAAACACAGGTGCACAGCAGGAGGGAGGGATCAACTGTTCATTTTTACGACAGGGATTTAAAACGGACACTGGGGGTGCTAAAACAAGTCTAAACTGCCAAGTGTGCCTTTAATTAAAAAGTTATTTGCAATTTTTTTTTTCTAATTCTGCTACCAGCAGACTTGCCATCACGACATCACACTCTTGTGTGGCCTTTCTCTTAAACACACAAATAATTTCTGCAATGTGACTACAACCTCTTTTACCGACCTGGAGACAAATCAGTGGCGGATCAACTTTGTCCTCCATTTCTACGTCCAAACTGAAGGTGTTTTTAAACAGCTTGAAAGAGAAAACCTACGATATTTCTCATAGCCGAAAGACCGACTAAGCTTTGTAGACTAAAACAGAACTAAAGTATTTTTGTAAAAAGTAAAAAAATCCAGAGAAAAACTCGAGTTGGTGGTAAATATTTTATTTTAAAAATTAAAATAACTGCATTTTACAGCTCTGTTAGTATTTGAATGTGGAAAAACCTAAACCCACATGACAAATTTAATCCGCCTGCACTTAAATACGGTTCACTAAAATGTTTGAACTGATGTGTTTTTGAGCTTAGATGATGGTGAGTTCATCTAATAATAGTCGTTTAAAAATCTCTCTTTGTCGGGTCAGTGGTAACAACATGAATGCTTTGGAAATATTTCACCCAGCGTCTGCTCTGAATGGGAAATGTTTCAGACAAAATACATCTGATTGTGTTCCTCCTGTATCGTCCTCACATTGCACTCAGTAAAAAAGAAGCGCCTTTAAAGCAGAAAATGGACACTTTTTGTGTTGATTGTCAGAATTACACAAAGCAGCAGACCTTGAGCAGATGGTCTTCAGAGCTTTTCACTGTGAATTAAATTACCTTATTTAACATCAATTTCTTGAAAAATGGGGTGAAATAAAGGTTAAGTCAAGAGAATGAGCTATTATACTTTGTGCTGTAAAATTATTTAATTTATAGAAAGAGATAATTTAAAGAAAGAATTAAAAGGCTCTTATTGGCAGCTACAATATTCACTCAAGTTTTGATTATATGTCATAAACAAATAATTTTTTTAATTATTTCTTGAAAGTTATTTTATAAAAGTCTCTGTATCTTGCTCAGAACAGAGAACTTGCACCAGATTTAGTAGCTACAGACCAGTGGCGGCCCGTCAATAGGGGGCGCCGCCCCACCAGCCTCACAGGAGGAGGAAGAAGAAGAAGAAAATAGTTTTAATAGAATCATAAAAATGAAACTAAACAATCTATCCACTATACATACTATAAGTGCTGTGTATAATCTGCATTTAGGTGTAGTTTAAACTTTAATTTAATTAAATTTAATTTTAAAATCACTTTTTTACCACGACTGAAAGGTCATGTGATGTACTTCCTGTTTCTTTGGGATCTTCTGTGCATGCTTCAGGTGCAAAAATCTTCACCATAGACCTATGTTATAACTGGTGCATGCACACTGGAACCCCCTTCAATACAAAGTATAGGAGAGCCTTAGGGTGCAAAACTTAGCGAGCATAGCATGTGCAGAAGACCGGAGTCTCGACTCAGATCAGGACATTGACCCGGAAGCTCTAAGTTGCTCGAGAAGTTTTTATGATGGAGGAAACTAAATGAATATTTATTCAAGGAATCCTTGACAGCTTGTGACAACCCTGCTGATTGATTCCATGTTGTGTCCTGATTTAATCAAATCGACAGTGAGTCATTTGGTTTGTTTGTTTCTTTAGTTTTATTAACAATGTGTCACTCAGTTCCCCCATTGAAAAACGCCTATGAGCTAATGGCTAGGGCTAACTAGCTTAAGTCTGATTAGTGATTTTATTCATTAAACAGCGACATGTCTTTGTTATTGTTGTGGCCGAATGTTAGTGGAACACTTATAGTGTCGACTGAATACTTTGGTTGATGACTTTTTTCCAGTTTTGGAGGTTTTTTGTTACTTTTCCTGTTAATGCTAAGGCGGCCTATGGGAGTTTTGTGAGTGCTCTGAAATTGGAATTTTAGTTTATTTTGATGGGACCCATCAGTGGTTTTGACTTTTTTTTGTTGTTAATTCACTTCATTAGTTGAGCTGATTGTCATGACTTGCTTGGTTAGTGTTTGTTGTCTGAATTGTAACATTAATTATCTGACTGTATTAATTATAAATGTATTTATACGTTTGTCAGTAGAAAGCTAATTGCGAATATTAAGTCATGTTTTTGACCTTGTGTAGCTCAGGTAGTTTTTTCTCTGAAACTCTTACATATTCTGTTGTGACCACATTGTGGTTGTTTTTATTATTATTATTACGTGTATCTGATTATATTGATATTATTATAAGATCTCTTTATGAAGACCTTATGATTTCTTTACGGTTTAATGTGTAGAATTAGACCTAACTGCTCCACGTTTTTAGTGAACTGGTGGTAGGGATTTTTTCCAGCAAAATTTTCAGTCAAATGAAAATATTTTTGCTTCATTCCCTGTCCTAATGGTGAGATGTGGTTAGAGCACATCTGAAAACTGACTTGCAAAAATGCGCCCCTCCAAAAGAAAATTACCATTTGCCATTGCTACAGACCCCTTGGTTGAGTAATAACAATTTCTTGTCTCTTTTAACCAACAGAAAATCTACATGGTGACTTTATGCAAATAATCTTGAAGAATGAGCCACGGTGACAGCTTGCTTGTATTCTCTTTTTAATCATTTCTACCAGCGTTTTGACCCTTTAGACCTGGAAGTGATTCTGAATATGAGACGGAGCAGCTTTGTTTCCTGTCAGCTCCCCTTGAAAATGAACTTTATCTGACTTTCCTTGACGCCTGCGGGTTTTAATAAAAAGACATTTCTGTGAAAATAATCAGTAATAATAACATAAACTCAGAGCTAGTCAAAGTTCATTTGAATATTTTATCTTTAACCTTCAATGTTGGATTGAGTAGCCATTAAAGAGATACTGAAATGAGTCCTCATTATAAAATCTGTTAGCTGGACCGTCTTCATTTAAATATTAAATAAAAAATAGTTGATCGATTTAAAGTTTGTTCAGATTTTGAACTTATAAGCTCATTTTGACTGAGAGAAGCTCCCTATAGGAGACGTGTCAACCCAATATTCCAGGAGAACTTGTCAAAAGATTTTTTTTTCCTCACGTCATAATGGTAAAGAGACTTTTGAAGATTAAATTTATGGAGAAAGCATCGTTTTTTTCCTCATGCAGCTTGAGAGTCAGTTAAAGATCAAAGACAAAAGGAATACCCACCAAAGCATCTATTTTATATTTAGCATTTACATTTTTTCATACTTTAGGTTTTTATCTGTGGAACATTAAAAAAAAAAAGAAGCTAAATTTTGGAATAAAAAGGATTCCAAGACAGCGCCTCTGAATACAGTCTATTTGGAGGCCGGGGTATTTGTTTTTGAATTCTTCCGAAGCAGATGTTTGTAATTATTTCTTGCTAATTGGCCAACCTCTTCCTGCTTGTTACATCTCCCCAGAAATTAGGATTTTTATTTAGAAAGGAAGCTTTTTTTTTTTTTGCTTTTCAGCAAAGTAGCAGATTTTAAAACTGAAGGCTCGTGTCCTTCTTGTCCATCTAAGAAGAGCTCATGTGTAGTGGAACATCAAAATAATTCAGCTTTTGCCATTTAGTCGCCGCTCTGGACTCGTACTCCAATTAGCTGTCTCTAATGAGCTCATGGAGAGAGGTGGCAGGCTGCTGCCTTTCATGTCGCTGCTCAGAAAAAATCATTTTGCATTCAAATATGGTGGATTGTGCTGCAGAAAACGACTGCATTAAACAAAAATGATTAGTGTCGGATAAATTTGTGTTGTCTGCGGCTGTTTTCTATAAATATAAATCATATACACTGCCCTTCTAGCTTGAATCTGTTGCCATGGAGGGCTCAGAAATGACATGCCTGAGGCGCTCTAGGTCTGGTGTTCAAACTTGCAGAGTGCAGAAATTCTTCCTGCAGTCTTTGTGTCCCGAATTCAGAAAAACAAACAGGATGAGCAGAAAAAATGAGGAGAAAAAAGCTGCCTGTATTTGTTCCCTTATATATATTATTTTGGACTTTTTTATTTTTTTAATTAGCAAAGCTCCTGCCGCTCTACAGCTTCCGTTAAAGTTCTCTTAATGACAGCATGTGGCTTCACCAGTTAGAAATTCCACTACAAAGTAATCTGCATCTGAATATTTTCCTGTTGCATCTGATTTATTCATGAGTGAGTACAAAGCAATCAGATGAGAAAATCTCCCAAGTGATCGGTTCATGTGCGCCGCCGAGTGTTGGCGAGTGCTTTCATTCTATTCAGCTTGATGGTGGCTCTCCGGCACCGGCTTGTGTCACAGAAACAGCCTCGCAGTCTTCACTTCTAGGTCTGAATCCATCCTCAGTCAGACTCTTTGTCCCCCCGTCTCAGGATTTAAAGGCATACTATGCAGTTTTGCTTGTTTTAGCTCCCCCTAGTGTCCGTTTTAAGTCACTGTCATAAAAACGTTAGCATTGTTTCTACTCAGAAACCCCTAAATCTAACTGAAATGTCTCCTCAGCCTTCACTGCTTTCTACTGGAGCGGTTCATCGCTCATTCAAAGAAATCAGCTGTGTTCAAGCAGGGAGAGATGGGAAAAAATCAGGAATCATGAGCTAAAAACACTCTGGAGCTAGCATAACAGCTAGCTACATTGGGTTAGCCTAACCCTCGTGAGATGCTGACTTTGTGAGACATCAGGACGCTGGACCGGAGAGTCAGAAGCTACAAACGTGGTATTCTGGATCCAAACAGCAGATGAGTCACTTTTCATTAACCTGTAAAGGGTCAGATTAGCATATACCGGTGTGTGTGTGTGTATATATATATATATATATATATATATATATATATATATTGCTAGATGCCCTATGTGGAAGTCAACAGCATCCCTACATGGCGGCCATCTTACCACAGACCGCTGACGTTCTGCTCTCTATAGTAGCAGATCGAAGGTGAGCGATCAACTTAACTAAAAATACACTTAATTCTATGAATAATGAACGGATTTACAAAGTTTTAGGGATGTGCCGATACCACTTTTTTCAAAACCGATCCGATACCGATACTTAAATCTGAGTACTCGCCGTTACCGAGTACCAATACCAATACTTCTACCACACAAAAAAATGCAACAAATTGGAATACAGGATTAATTTTTTCTTCTCTGCTTTTTACAACAAATAACTGAGTTAGATAAAAAAATATATATATATTAATAAAAATGATCACAAAACTAAAATATAAGGTGAAAAATAACCATTTCCTGTGATTTCACAGTAAAATTATTGCAGTTTTCCACATTTTAACCAAATAAAATGAACTATTTGGCACCATCTCCAGCTCTCAACCCACACTTTAGCTCAATAGCTCCCCCTAGTGTTCAATATAGGAAACCACAACAGAAATCACAAGTGAAGTCACTGGTATCGGTTCCTGGTATCGGGTAACTTTAACCGATCCAACAAAGTTTACTTTCTTACAAACCTTATTATGTATAGACTTGAGATAAGATACTTTTACAGTTTGAGTTTCCCGACCATTATCTATATATTTTCACAGCCACTTCTCTGACGTTTATAACAAAGCAAACCATTTGAAAATCAGTTAAAAATTGAGCAAGTTAGACGTATTTAATAGTCCACGCACCATTGACAGCAATGTCCAAAGTAAGATGGCTGCCGGCGTAGGGACGTCAGGGTCCTTTGACAAACAGCGTGGGTAAGATATCTAGCAATATATGATATCTATGCATATTAGCACAGATTGGCTCAAGGAAAAGATTTAAAAATATGAAAAAGTTCCATAGTGTGCCTTTAAAGACTGCAGCAACTTCCTGTAAAGTTCTTTAAACAGTTTTCGCACATTTTTTGTTCTCGCTGCACAAACATACATTAAATAAATGTGCAGACATGCAAACCAGCCACCAGATGCCTGGTGGGGTATCATTACAGCTGGACGAGTTTAAACACGTCGTGCTGGGATCAAAACACAACTTTACACCTAATCAGATGAACTCGTATTCACTGCAGCACTCCGTCACTGCCTGTTCCCTCTGTAGGTGTGAAAGAGATGCTCCAGATGTGCAGCTTTTTTCTTTATTAGTGGTTTTCTGGCATGGTCACACTGGTCAATAGTGCTGGGAGATTCCTGCTGTGACTGTTGGACTCTGCTCTTAATTTAATGTGATTCCTACTATGTGTGTGTGTGTGCGTGCGTGCTTTCCCGAGGGCTTCGGTAGGGCACGTGCTCTCCAAATAATGTCACATCACCAGCAGCCACGGTGGCATTAAAAAAACAAGTTCGCTCTCTTTTGTTCCTTAGAAATAAAGAAATCTCTTTGGAAATGTGTTTCCTGTCAGTGTATTTTAATCATATGTTCATTTTGTTGTTTACTTTTTCTTTGTTTTAGACATCAACCACACTCAGAATGGATTTTTTTTTCCCTTCCTCGCTCCAGAAAAGATCATTTCTGGGCCAGACGACATTAGAAAAACAGAAATAAGATGCTACTATAAGAAATGATGTATTGATTTTTGTGCTGTAGGTATGTTGGGGCATTTCTGTGTCTTGTCTTGAGAATTTTTCAGTTTAACTGCTGTGGGAGTTGTTCAGACAAAACACTATTCATATCAGTGGCTGCATGGGAGATTAGACTTGCTAAATTTCAGGGCCATGGGAATGAAAACAAACGAGCAGGATCTGGTTCCAGCGGCCGTTCCTTCACACTTTTCTCCATCCCCCCAACCCACGACTGCGTCTGTCCTAGAGAGATGGGCATTAAGCAGGCAAAGCTCTCTTCTTTTTTTTTTTTCCTCTGGTTTTGGAGGTCACACTTGCAGATGAGACACATGGATGCCCACATCCAGAGAGGATCTCTCTGCTTGGGCAGAGTTTGATTAAGGCCTGCAAATTGGATCTCTCTCTCTCTCGTTTTTTTTTTTGGAATGTTGAATCTCTGAGTCCATATGCTCTGTAGCTGGGAATCTGGCACAAAAAGCCCATTTTCTCAAACTCTTCCATAACACTGCCTGAATCCTGTGACTGTTTCCTGCAGGTGGACAGTTGTGCATATCAGGAAAATGTGAAGCGCACCCAGCCAGCCCTCCCTCTGAACACACCAGATGCATTATTCCGTTTCTGATTTACAGTTCTGTGTATTTTGATTTGAACTCCCGTCCTCGGATGGAGCGCCTTATTGATCAAACATAGATGTGCTGACATCGTCAGCTTGTCATTACACATGTCTTATGCCACTTTTATGACCTACAGTAATCTATTGACAGAATTTGAAATGAAAAGGTGGCCAGCAGCATGTGGATATGCTCTGTAGTTAGACCGCCACCTAGTGGTGGCTCATTCTCACGTCTCAGATCAGAGATGAGAGCTTTGTTTTGTTTGTTTTTTTCCTCTCCAAGTTACGTATAAGCCTTTGTGTGTCTCAGGAGGTAAAGAAGAAATTTGATAAGGAAACAGAGAAATACTACTCCACGCTGGAGAGACACCTCAACCTGTCATCCAAGAAGAAAGAGGCGTATCTGCAGGAGGTAAAACCAAAACAAATTTCCTCATCCTTACATGTATTTGAATAATGCTGTTTTATGGTCGGCTGAGTGCGTGTGTGCGTGCACTATTCTTTGATCCTTCTCTCACCACACACTGTCTCTGTCTGGTTATGTAAGCTTTAAGTCTGTCCTCCTGCAGGTTGACTCACGTCTTTCTGGGGGGGGTTTTTCTCAGGCCGACACTCAGATTGATAAGGAGAGACAACTCTTCTACGACGCATCGCTCGAGTACGTTTTCAAAATACAGGAAGTGCAGGAGAAGAAGAAATTTGAGTTCGTTGAGCCGGTAAGTGGAGTTTAGATTTGAGGTCGCCAACTCCAGTCCTCAAGGGCAACCATCACACACATTTTAGACGTTTTCTTGCTCCGACACACCTGATTTAACTGAACTGAGTAATTAACAGGCGTCTGTGTAACTCAGCATGGCGAGGAGGAGATTAAATCACCTGATTCTGGTGCTGCAGCAGGAAACGTGAACTTTTCAGGACGTTAGCCCTCAGGGGGTTGGTGACCCCGGGTGGTCAAATAATGATAATACACCTGAATCCACCAATCATTCTTATATATTTCTTTATATTTTGTCGTTTCTGTGAAAGTAATGTGGTTAAAGTTGATTCGCTGAGTTTTTAATCTGCAAGGGACTCCTTAAATATGACTAATGTGTTTCCATTTATAAATGATAAATCATTTTTATGAAAAAGTCTTGGTTTAAAGAAAAAAAGTTCCAGGATTGATGAGCCATCTGCTAGTCCAAGTGTAACAAAGACCAAAGTGCTTTGCTGTCATCTTAAAATCTAATAAACTTCAGGTAGTTTTATGAGACGCAGGGGCGGATCTAGAGGGGGGGCCCGTGCCCCCCTGACAGCAAGCTTGGCCCCCATGTGGCCCCATGTTAAGTGCTTAGTGTTTTAGAATGCACCCCTTTAAAAAAAGCAGCTGGCCCCCCTCTACTTTTTTTCTAGAACCGCCACTGATGAGACGTCATATTCTAACCTTTACACCACCATAGATTTCACATTATAGTTATTTACATGGATTTCTATGGATGCTTACACCAAATTTAGCTAGAATGTCTTAATTTTTCTTCCAAAATAACCAAATATTGCAACAATTACTGCAATGTAAAGCTTCATTAAATAACTTTGCGTGGAATTTTAGAGATTGAAGCCATCAAATTCTGCGTTAAATGGGATTCTTTAGCTTTTTTAAAATGTTATTTTGTGTAAAAGTTCTAAATCAACTGACCAAAGTCTATTAAAATGACACCAATGTCTATAATTTCACTATGCAGATTTCCTTTTGTGAGCTTTCAGTTTCAGTAAAACGATTCGATCCCTGCTGAACTTGATCCCTGGATGCATCAGAAATGATAGATTTTAATACCGCTGGTGTTCCTGTGTTAAACCTCTCCTCCAAAAGCCTTCTTCAGTTCTGATCACGGGTTGTTGTTTCCCTGCTCCAACACACCTGGTGGTTGAATCACCTGTTCTGCATGTCATCAAGCTCAGCAGACGGCCTTTAATCAGCCACTGACTGAAATCAGGTGTGTTGAAGCAGAAAAACCTGGACGCTGACGGCCCTCGAGGACTGAGTTCGGACTCGACTGCTGTAGAACAATCCCACTAATCAGTCCGTTACACAGGCCGTGACTTTAACAGCCATCATGATATGTCCGGGATGGATCAGTTCTACACCAACATGCTTAAAAAAGAAAAACAAAAAAGCAAAGAGTTCCCCATAAATAACCATACACTGCAAAAACTGATTTTTAAGAAAGAAAAAAGCCTTGTTTTTAGACTTTCTAACTTGTTTTTGTCTGAGAAGAAAATATATTCTTACAGCCCTACTTGAAATAAGCTAAATCTTCTAAAATATGATCTGCGAATGGGTTACGCTGAAGCAAATTTAGCAAATTTTTCTGATTTTAGAATAATTTTCTATTTTTATGGAATCCGGCAAGCAAACTTTGCTTATCCCATTGGCAGATTTGTTTGGGCAAATCTAGAAAATTTGACCATATTTAAAATGATTTGGCTTATTTCAAGTAGGGCTGTAAGAATATTTTATTTTCTGACAAAAATAAGTTAAATTTCTTTTTTTTTTTTAAAGGCTTAAATACTTTCTTAGACATCAGTTTTTGTAGTGTATAATGCAAATTTGATGTTGGTGTAAAAGATAAGTCCTGAAAATTTCACCTTCACCTCAAATCCAGCCCTTTAATGCACACTATGTAACATTGTCATATTTTTAAATCTCTTCCTTGAGCCAGTCTGTGCTAATCTGACCCTTTACAGGGTTAATGAAAAGTCACTCAGCCCCATCTGCTGCTTGACGCATTTCAACAGGTAGATTTAGGTGTTTCTGAGCAAAGACAATGCTCAAATTTTTACCACAGTGATTTAAAACGGACACTAGGGGGTGCTAAAAACAAGCAAAACTGCATAGTATGCCTTTAACTCTGACTCTACACGAAATAACTTCGTTAACTAACATATTCCGTGTAGAAGTGGTGCAGTTAATGCCAGGAAACGTGAGATGGGATCAGAGTTTCTGTTCTAAAGGCTCGTTCTCCCATTTGTTTACATCCACTGGCAACTTCCCCGTAACCCAGGCCAGAAATGCAAATCTCCTGCCTGCAGGTAGCGGTGGAGGAAAATGACAGGGCTCAGCCTTGCCTGTGATGAATCCAGACACAGATAAGGTGCTTCATCCTTGTTCATTTGATATACCAAACCTCAGCCTAGAAATCAAATCAGCGGTTGTGTCGGAGGATTTGACTGAGTGCAGCTGTGTGTTTGTGGGATCCTCTGCGCTCGAGATGAGATCAGTTTTTCCTCCAGCCACAGTTTTTTTTTTCCTACAGCGGTCAAGGATGTTTGTGTGTTATACAGAATGTAAGATCAATATCTGTCAGCTATTAAGAGCTACAACTTTTGGAAACTTGTTTTTTTTTTTTTTTTTTTTTTTTACCTTTCAGCATATCTGCAACAATAAATGCACTGGCACAAAATTTATCACAATTTTTAATAAATGCAAAAGGAGAACTATTTGTTTTAATACAATTACATTAAAGGACAGGTTCAGATCTCTTGAGGACAAGTTATGATCAATAAATCATTTACTGGTAGATAGCTGTTTGATTGACCGCAGTTTGGAGAAATACGAGGTTCGGTTCTGATCAGTCAGTGAACCCGAGTCCAAAGAAGATGAATCTTTAAAATCATAGCAGTTCATAAGCCCTTTAACTGCTGTCACTTATGCATTACATTAACTGTCATTTTTCTTTTCTATAATGCAATAACCCCAAACATCTTTTACGCTCTGAAAGTGTGAGAACTTTCTCTGCTGAGAACTTGGCTAATTTCAACAGTTTAATAGATCAAATGCATGAACTGATGACATTTTTCACATTGTTTTAAGACAGAAATCCACTTAAGTCTTGGCCCTGAGTGGGGCCTTTCCATTAGCCCAATCCAATCAGAAATAATCTCTTTTTCCCCAAATTGAGGTTGATATGTAATGATTTGCAGCTGAACCTGTGCCCAACAAGAGCAGCAGCAGGTAAAATCTAAAAATAGGAAACTAAAAATGATCAATGACAGGAACAAAGACATAATCAGGACCTCTGGGGGCAGCAGGAGGACTTTGCAACTAAAGTTGAACTGAGAAACTGAGGACTAGATCTACTGGCTGGCTTGATTAGCTGTGTGAGCTCAGGTGAGAACCTGATCAATCAGAGGAAACTGGGGGAAACAAACAAGAAGTGAAGAAGCAGATAATAGAACCCAAACTGAAAATACACTGAATACAAGAATCTAAACACACCATGTAGAAATGACATTTTATTGTGATCATTCTTTAATTTATTGCATGTAAACAGTTAAAGTTTGACAACATTTTTGCTATAAATGCTATGCATCTGATGTATTTTTGCAATGTAAGTATAGTAATCTGACAACGCATCATTTAGCATTTTATGTTAAATATTAATTATTACAGGATGACAAATTACCGTAATGTCCTGAATATAATACGAGGTATTTTGCATTGAAAACCATGTAAAAATGGGGGGTCGTCTTATAATCAGGGTCTAGTTGTTTGAGGTCATTACACGACAGCACCAGCAGAGGGCGCAGACTTTTTGTAAAGGCGGCAGGAACATGAAGCACAGCTCAGATCGTAACCGGTCCCAGTCCGGACACCCGATGATCAGTCCAGCCAGGTCCACTTCCAGACCCAGGGCAGGTGCTTTCAGCGTGAGCAGCTTAGCGTGGACTTCTGTCCAGGTGGAGGACTCGGTCGAGCGATCCAGACACGCCTCCTTCTCCTGAGGTCCTCACACAGCTGCTCAGAATCTCGGTCTGCTGGACTGGAGCTGCACTTATTATTGGTGGGGAAGCAGCGCTATTTCTGCACCCTTAGATCGAGTTATTGGTGGAGACACGTCACGTCTGTTCACGCTAAATCTACACCCATGACCTTCACTATTATCACGCATCTTCATTTGCAACACACACACAGAGAAAGAGAGACCACTGAGCCCCGAGAGAGAGAGCGAGAAGAAATAGATTTAACAGAACTTGTTTCTCTTTTTTTCCAAATGACTGAAATCTGTCGCTATGACGGAGTACTTTAACCCCTGATTAATAGGCTAATATTAAAGCAGCCTGTAATTACGGTATTATTTAAATGACTTTCTCAAAAATTCAATAACAATTGTTTCTTAAAAAGTGAATTTAGTTTTTTTTCTGAAAGGGAAGGGGGGGTGGTCCTATATTTGGGTCAATACGGTAATATTGTGGGGAATGTTTTTTGTGATGTTGTTTCTATGATATCATCCTAAAATCTCTCTCCATATTATCTGAACTACTCCTTTAGGAGCTCTACATTGTCAGGTTTTTTTGCTCGGATATTAAAAAGAATTTATGATTTTCATCTTTTTCTCATAAGTGTCACCAGGTGATTTATTATTAAATGTGTTTATCTGCTAAATTCCTTTATGAATAAATAAAAATAAAAGTTCTATTAGTTCAGAAATTCTTCATCTAGAAATGTTAAGATATATTTTATTTTTTACAAATCACTGGTAGGCTTTATGTGAATTCATAATCCATTTGTCATATTTCACCTCCGTCTCTCACCATTGAATGTCGTCCCTTTTGCAGCTCCTGGCTTTTCTTCAGGGTTTGTTTACGTTCTACCATGAAGGATACGAGCTGGCTCATGAATTTGAGCCTTACAAACAGCAGCTCCAGTTCAACCTACAGAACGTGAGTCTCAACACCTTAAGGGTTGTATACAAAGGCAACCAGCCACGTAATCAGATTCTGCAGCTTATCATCCCGCGGTATAACAAGCGCAGTTTCCACTGTGTGATTGCACAGAGGATAGATGTTTTTGGTGCAGCGTTGCAGGCCGTTACTGCAGGCCATTTAAAGGCACTGTGTCAAAAAACACTTAAGAGTTGAACATAAAACTGCAGCTACTGCCATGCCCCCTGCTTCCATCACTCTGACCTCGGTGCTTTCAGCCTGAGGCTCCAAATTTTTCTCTGACCCAAAATGTCAGTGGCACTGCTCTGACAATTTTCCCCCCCCAGCCCCCCCCCCCCCCCTTCGCGTTTCGATGCAGAGAGCGCTAATAAGAACTGGAAAAGGTGAGGCTGTCTCAGCACTCCGCTTTAAGATGTGAAACAGCCTCACGTTGACCTTTTTGACTCAACATCTGAATTTTTGATTCAAATTTTAGATGCATTATATTCTCAAATTTTGTTGTTTTTGTAGATGGTTCTTAAAAATTTTATAAATTTAAACCCTCAACCTTTTTTCCCCCCAACTTTAGACACGAAACAACTTCGTAAGCACCAAACAGGAAGTGGAGAAGCTGATGAACAGGATAAGGTCTGCAGATCAGGACTATAAGCCCCCCGGCCAGTGGACGATGGAGGGCTTCCTGTACGTCCAAGAGAAACGTGAGTCTTCCCATCAGGCTCTCTCGCTCCCGCTTCAATTACAAGTGCACGGTTTTACATCCATCACCATAAACATGTCTGGAGTTCTCCCCGGCCTCTTCAGAGGAGATCCTCCTGCCCAAGGCTCATAATTCATCTTGTTTACGGATCCACTTTGATGTGCTCTCGGAGGCGCGTGCGTGTAAAGGGTGTAGCCACAAATAATGGATTTTTATCAGCAGCAACAAATTACTTTTGATTTATCACGCTTTAATTGGACATTGATTTTCAGAAGTCATTCCAGGAGCTTGTGATTCTGAGCAAAACAGTTTGAGCTGAACTTCAGTTTTCTGCACCACGCAGGCCCTCTGGGATGCACGTGGACGCGTCACTACTGCACGTACGAGAAAAGCAGCAGCACCTTCGCCATGATCAACACCGAGAACAAGTCCGCTGGGAAACAGGTAGTTCGGTTTATTTAGCTTGTGTGACTTCGCTTGTAGATGTATATGATAAAAGCAGAGAGAACAAAAAAATACAAACCTGAGCAAGTGTAATCTGTGTGGGTGAAGTAAAGAGCCTGCTTGTTTCTCGCCCCCCCTGAGGGAGGAGAAAAGGAGAACTGTCAAAGTTACTGAACTGGCACAGAAAACAAAAGACTTGTTAACTGGAGGCAGGGCTGAAAAATTTACAAAGATGACAAGATCCACAAATAACAGGAAGGAGAAGAAATTTAAATTCTGTGTGTTAGATCAACTATTGACCTCTAACAAAGAGATTACCCAGAATTTGAGCTGAAACTTAAACTCTCTTCTCTTTTCATGACCATGAATGATTGATGAGTATTTTGTCTTTATTTTTGTGTTTCTTCTTTTAGAACGGTCTTGTCCTGAGTCAGCCGGAGAAATTCAAACTCAAGTCCTGCATTCGGAGGAAAACTGACTCCATCGACAAGCGTTTCTGCTTTGATATTGAAGTGACGGAGAGGTCTGTGATGCACATCCACCAAAACGTCCTGCATGGACTAAAACTATGAACTGTTCATGCTGCATCCTCCACATCTATGCTTTCCTTCCTGTTTTGTGTTCTAATGCTGTGGAAGCTGTGTATAAAAACCCTTTATGAGCAGAAGAATTGTGTGAAACTCGCTTCTCTCATTTACCACTAACGTTCTAAGACCAGTGAACTGCATGTGGATTGTTTTTGCATTTTGTGTTTTTTGGGACTCATATTTCACATTTGAACCTGTTGGATTCACATCTATTTGTTGTAGGGATGCACCGATACCAATAGGCCGATACTGATACCATGTACTCATACTTGTTAAAATTAACCAATACCAGGAACCGGTATCGGTATTGGCCCGATACGATACTGATACCATGTACTCTTACTTGTTGAAGTTAACCGATACCAGGAACTGATGCCAGTATCGGTATCGGCCCGATACGATACTGATACCATGTACTCGCACTTGTTGGAGTGAACTGATACCAGTATTGATATTGGCCCAATACCAGTATCGTATCAGCCCGATACGATACTGATACCATGTACTTGTACTTGTTGAAGTTAACTGATACCAGGAACCAATACCAGTATCGGTATTAGCCCGATACCAGTATCGGTATTGGCCCGATACGATACTGATACATGTACTCGTACTTGTTGAAGTTAACCGATACCAGTAACCAATACCAGTATCGGTATTGGCCCGATACGATACTGATACCATGTACTCGTTAAAGTTGACCAATACCAGGAACCAATACCAGTTTCATATCAGCCCGATACCAATACCAGTATTGGTATCGAGCTGATACCGATACAATGTACTCGTACAATTGCTTTTAATTCTTTGACTGCGGTCAGAAGGTGGCTTCACTGACTTGTCAGTTCTGTTGTAGTTTTCTAGATTAATGGCTAGGGGGAGCAGTTGAGCTAAAGAGGAACAGTGTGGTTAGGAGTGGAAAACTGTGCAATAATTTCACAGAAAATGTATTGCATTTTTTTGTGCAGTAGAAGTATCTGTATCAGTACTTGGTATCGGCAAGTACTCAGTATCGTATCCGTTAGAAAAAAGTGTTATCGCTGCATCCCTAATTTGTTGGAAGTTATTTGCTCTTGTTTGTGACCTGCATGTCTCCTCGTGTCCCCTCCCTGTCCAGCTCCTGTTTGCTGTTCGTCCAGATGTATTCTATTTTTTTTTTAAGCCGTTCAATCTTCTCTCTGTGTTCGTGTCATTGTAGAAATGACATCTGTCGTGGAACTCTTTTCAGGCCGCTTCAGTTTTTCTGTAAAGTCCGGTATGTGAACTGATGAGAGCGGTTGCATGTGCTGCATGTGTGCACGCTAATCCAAAGCGAATGATTGCCCTCTTTTATCACTTCACCGAATCAGATATATATGAGCTAAACTACACTGACGTTTAACTGAAGTTTTATTTATCATATTCACTCTCTGTAGAGGTTTGAAATCTTATTGCTTTGTGTGAAAATTCACTTTTGATTTGTAATTTGAGTCACAGCTTTAACCCTTTTCTCCAGTAAGAAATGAGACTCGAGGCTCTCAGCTGAATAACATGACCTTATTGACAAAAAAAGTCTTGATTTGAGCCAATCACAAAGATCTATCTTTACTGTAAAGCAGCAACAAGCCCAGCTCTGCTAATCCCTGGTGAGGGTGGCTGAGCGTGGACAGTAACTGCAGTTTATTTGCAGGACAACTCATTAATCTCACACTACGATGCCCTGAGGTGCATCTTCTAACCATAAAGACAATTCAAGCTCATCCATTCATCCTCATTAGAACTCAAACATGTTGTCACACCTCTAACTTTGCCACAATCAAGCTAACCATTTTCAACATTGCTAAAGTAAAAGGTAGATTATCTTATTTGCTCTAATTATGAGATAATCCATGCTTGTGGTAATCCAAGAATTTCACAGAAAATTTTGCAGCAACTTGTCTTCATAGGAAAAAAAATCATTATTCATTCGATCAACTTCACAGTCTACCAAATTGTTTATAAATGTTGACTTTTAAAATATAATTCATGTCATATTTTGGAGATGAAAATATTAAAAAGAATGTTTTGGTTGGTTTGGAGAAATGGAGTTTATGTCCTACATAGTCTGAGCTCAGTGCCAAAGTGGATTGATGCATCCTAAAAAAAAAAAAAGCTCTAATCTTCATGTATTCATAAGCTTTACACAGGCATCAGTTTTACGTTACATGGTTATTTTTGTGGAAATCTTTGTTTATTTGCAAGCAAATTTCATCTGCAGAAGCAGCAAAATGCAGCTCGTCTGGTTCATCCAGGGGTCAAATCTGGTAGGAGTCTTCTCGTCTTCCTCCTATCAGGACACGGGGGCAGCAGCCTCTGCAAGGAAGCCCAGACTGTCCTCTCCCCAGCCACTTCCTGGAACTCCTCCAGTGGGATCTCAAGGCATTCCCAGGCCAGACTAGGAATATAAACCCTCCAGTGTTTCCTGGGGTCAGGCCAAGGGTCTACTCCCAAGTCCCTCTAGGACGCTAGAAGTCCTCACACTACCTCTGAGGCTGAGCCGCCGTGAAGAGAAACTCATTTTGATCACATGTGACCTTGTTCTGTTGGTTGTTACCCAGTGGCGGTTCTAGATCAACATTAGAGGGGGGGGGGGAGTGCAGGCTGGGTCCAGCTGCATGCATTTTTAGAAGGGCACAATCTATAAAACTCAGCACTTAGCAGGGCCCTGGTCCCCCCTAGAACCGCCCCTGCTGTCACCTAAAGCTCATGACCACATGTGAGGGTAGAAGATAGATGGAGTGGTGAATCAAAATCTTCATCTTCCAGCTCCTTCTTCACTACAATAGACAAGTGTAGCATCCGTATCATCGCACGTGCCGCCCTGGTCCACCTGTCAGTCTCCCCCCTCCCTCTATTCCTTCACTTGTTAGCAAGACCTGAGATACTGAAACTCCTCCGCTTGAGGTAGGACTTCTCCACTGACCCATTTGAAGGTGCTGATCCTCAAAATTGACACCATTGTAAAAGTTTTTTAAATAATCCTATTGAAATGTATAAGACTGGTGCTGTTTTATGATGGCAGCAATCCACTAGGGGTTGAACGACTTGCTATTTTTACAAGTCGACTACCAAGTAATAAAAGTCGCGTCGACTTCGACTAATCGCTGATGACGTCATACATACGGCGTATACAGGACGGCTTTATAAAACTTGACAGGCTTTATTGCAAAAACGTATTTTAATGCTGACAACAAACAGCTGAGAGAGAGCAGTTGTTTTAGGAGCACTTTGGTTTTAATATCAAGTCTTTAGACTCAAATGCTGATTAGTTTTAGTCACATTTTAGTCAGGTTTATATGAAAACAGTTTTAATCTTTGTGGTCTATTGTTCAGCCATAATCATAACAAAGACATTCGCTATTTAATGAATAAAATCACTCAAAGCTTGATAGCCGAGCCATTAGCTCGTTAGCTTAGCTGTTAGCATATCGGAGCTTTGAATGGGCTGAATAGTGCCGCATTTTTAGTAAAACAAGAGATAAAGAAAGCAAAGACTCACCGTTAAGTTGATTAAATATGAACAATCGATTGGCAAGGGCATCAAAAGCTGCCAAGAAGTATTCTTTGAGTAAATATCCATTTTAATAGCGCAGCGCCAGACCGGAACTCATCAAAGGAAACGGAACTAATCAAAGGAAACCCCTTCAAAATAAAAGTTCACATGATCAGCGACTAGTCGACCTTTGGTTTAAAAAGTCACTACAGCCCACAATAGTCGAGTAGTTCGTGCAACCCCTACAATCCACTGGTCTGTGTTCAGAGTAGCTGTTCTGTAGGACATAGACCCAGGCCTTTCAGGAAGTTATCTACAATAAGATAGTAAAAACTTTTAAACAGAAACACACTTCAAAATGCCCCCAAAAATCCCTTTCATCTCCCAGAGCTCAAAACCTGATCAAATGTAAATCAAAACTCTCTGTTTGTGATTTGATTGATTTTTACCTCCTAATTATAACCAGCTGATTATAAGACTCCGTGCTGACACTAACTGCCACTTCTGGGAAGGGGAGAAGTCTTTGTTCTCCACTACCTTCAGTTTGTTGTTTGTCTCTGCCAGCTGAAGCGGTGCTGCAGAGCAAACAGCAGATTAGGTTTTGTAGAATACGTCGATTATAAAAGTCCATATAAAAGTAATGCATGTTGGGTGCAAAGGATGACTCACTCTAACATTAGGGCATGTGTGGCTTTTAACTGGGAGCGGATTGTGAAGCACAAAGCCAAGCGAAGACGCAGTTTGAAGTCGAGTATTTGCACACAAGCTATTTTTGTTCCGCTAGTCCTTTTATAGTCGAACCAGCCAGTGTAAACATGGTCTGTCCAGAGGGCCCCGCAGCAATGAGCTCATACTGAGACCAGCTTTTCTCCTAAAACCTTCCAGGCATGGCGTTATGACACTGCAGGCGCTGTCGGAGTCCAACAGAAGACTGTGGCTGGAGGCCATGGATGGCAAGGAGCCGGTGAGCATCTCTCCCTGTTTATCTTTGAACAGTGCATTATCTACTGGCTTTATATTTGTTTCTTTATTAAATAAATTACATCAGCACTGAATTATTTGCCATTGGCACCCTCTTCTGGTGACTAGGGATCATTTATTTAAAGTTAAATTGTGCTAAAAATGCAAAAATCACACATTTAAGATCACGTTTTGTCACCAAAATATGTTTTTTTCTAAACTTTCTCCAGATTTACAACCTGCCGGCCATATTGAGCAAAAAGGAGGAGAGTGAGTGTTCCTGTTTTTATCTTTCCAAACCACTTTTATCATCTAAATGCACTCAGTGAAGTCCCCAGCACACACACCAAAACAAAGAGGCTACTTTGTTACCTTTAGCTATCTGTGCTCATTAACACAATTATGTGACATTCGCCCACTCAGCTGACACAGTGGAGCCTTCCAGCACGAGGGCTTGGATCTTATTAATCTTGTTAGTTTGAGCGCAGACATGAGGGAAAGCTGATTATTCCTACATGATGTGTCGTTAACCCAGACGCTAATTGACATGTCAACCCTTTTCCTGCGTTGTGCTGCAGCGTATCTTAACGAGGCAGGTTTTAACTTCGTGAGGAAATGCATCGACCTGGTGGAGAAGAGAGGTGAGTCGATTAAATCTCCACGCAGCCTGGTCTGTGACTATGAACGCATGCCATTATGATCAAAACGACACAACGCAGTAGCATGTAAAGCTGTAAATTTCTGTTTTTCGTGCCACACAGGCATCAATACCTTGGGTCTGTATCGAATAGGAGGAGTCAACTCCAAAGTGCAGAAGCTGATGAGCACAGCGTTTTGTGAGTAGCTGCAATTTAAAGAAGTGGTTCTTAACGGGATGTTTTTGCCATTTTAAATTGTTTTTATGTAAAATTAGTGAATAACCATTATCTTT
Source organism: Callopanchax toddi (assembly GCA_006937965.1). Lineage (NCBI taxonomy): Eukaryota > Metazoa > Chordata > Actinopteri > Cyprinodontiformes > Nothobranchiidae > Callopanchax > Callopanchax toddi. The sequence continues at coordinate 745,022 of SSNR01000180.1, forward strand.
TATGTAAATAGCTTCCTGAATGGCTTCTGTTCAGAGAAATAGAGCTAATTTCTTTTAGGACTGATGAGATAACGGCTAGCCTGAAGCAGCCAGGACTAAAATGAATCCAACAGCATGGTGTTGGGTGTGCCAGGCATTGGTGCTTGGTACTTATACCATGTATAGTACATACTAAACCCTTACCCCACGGTCCTGCTCCTTGTCTGTATACCCATCAACCTCTTGTTAGTGAAGGGATCAGTCCAGTGGCAGTAGGGGAAATATCTATTGACCGGAGATTCTCAAATACGAACCTTAAAGGGACACATGGACGATTCTTCATTCCGGGAGCAGAGGTTTGCTAAACTCCCGCTTCTATAAGCGAGCCATATGAGCGAGCCTTCAGATCACACTGCTGCAAAAGTGAAACTTAAAGCGAGCAACTCAGCTCAGGTGAAGGATACCGCGCTGACTCACGATGGCAATGTGAATTTAGTGATAGAATTACAGCTTGAGGCCGGAGGAACCCCTGAGGCAACACCGGTATTCACTGGAGCGTAGGAACTGGTACACACATCCTATTTTTGGCGCTCACCTGCGCACCACTTATGTGCTTCCCTGTTGATAAACCTTTACACTTCTGTAAATTTTAAATTACATGTTCCTCGCCTCGCCTTCCTCCACTTATCAGAGTCCGGGTCACAGGGGCAGCATCCCAGGCCATCCTCTCCCCAGTCAAGTCCCCCTGCTCCTCAGCTGGGACGCCCAGGTGTTCCCTGGCCAACCTAAAGATGTATTTCCTCCAGCTTGTCCTGGGTCAACCCGGGGGCCTCCTGCTAGCAGGACATGCCCAAAACACCTCCTGAGGTAGGCGTCCAGGAGGCATCCTAACCAGATAAACAAACCACCTCAACTGGCTCCTCTCGATGTGGAGGAGCAGCGAAAAAGCAACTAATTACTTTGTAACTAGTTACTCCCAACACTGCTTCTGGTTTGGTGAAAAAATAGAAAATTCTCACAAAAATGAATCCAAAAGCCTAAATAAGCTGAATTTGTGTACATTTTTATTCAGAAAAAGTTTCTATTATATTTCTCTAAACATTTGTTTTAGGGAGTGTTTAAGTTGCAACTTGCTCTTTAAAACAGTTTAAAATAGTTTGGATGGTTTTAGATGCAGATCCATTAGTAGTCTGGCCTTGATGGGTTCAGACTAGCCATTAGCTCATCGGTCTTTATGTAAACATGCTGCTCAGGAAGCTATCTAGTTTGGGTAAGATAGTAATTTATAACTTTGACACGCTTCAAAATGACAACTAGTATTGCTAAAGACACCATAGAAAATCTAAATCCTGTTTTAAATATAAAATAAATGACTAACAGCATTATTATTTGCCATAATGTAAAAAATGTAAACGGTTTGTATTCCTGATCGTTGGTGAAGATGAAGCGGCCTTTCAGAATGAGGAAAGAGCGCCCCTCTGTGGCGTGAAGGTGTAACCGCCACCTGGCCTGTGTTATTCTGTCATTACCTTATTAAATTACCCGAGCTAATCCTGTTTGCATACATTTCATACATGTGAACAGGAAACGTCAGAGTGAATTATCAGAACCCCTCTGAAGCTCGAGCTTCATCTGAAAGGCTCTCACACACATATACATTTATTTTAGATTTTCCTCTTGGGTCTTTTTTTTTTTTTTTTACATTTACACATCCTGTCTGTTCATCTTAACTTGGATTGCTTTTATATCCTAATCACTGTAGCGATGTAAAATAAAGAGAAATGTGTTTTCAAAGCTTCGAAGGCACCTGTGGACATGGAGCTGGATCCGGAGATGTGGGACAACAAAACCATCACCAGCGGTTTGAAGAATTACCTCAGGTCAGCCCGCCCTACCAGCTGCATGTCCTTAACTGTCGGGAGTCATCACGGGCTCCATTAAGCCTGTTTGAAACCACCCTGCTGTTAGTCATGCATTCAGCCCCATCAGTGACTCAAACAGGAAGGCAGCATCCAGAGATCCCGTGTCACCAAAGAACATTAAATTACGACTCCTCTTTTATTCACCAGGTGTCTTTCTGATCCTCTAATGACTTTCAAGCTCCACAAAGATTTCATCATGGCTGTCAGTAAGTTTTCAAAAAATCCTGTTATTATTGTCTTCACGCTAACCTTTTTATCATTTACAGTCAAGATCCTTTAATGAGGTGCAAAAGTTTGATTATACCTGCAGGTACGTGTCTACCTGTGCTCCAAGAAATATTTCATCTGAGCTGAACTGGGGTGTAACAAACTGAATGTGTATCTAACAGAGAGTTTGCCTTTGAGGAGCTAAAAAAAAAACTGGTCCTGAAAAGTAGCAAAAATCAAATGAGCGAAGATGGAAACAATTAAATCCTCCCCGTCTCAGAAATGGCTCCACGCTGCGTGCTGCACATTTCTCTCTCATCTCATATCAAACTCAAAAGCTAAATTGGCTTAATTTGTGCTCATT
>SSNR01000180.1:754993-784142 GCA_006937965.1 Callopanchax toddi
GCTACCAGAGAAGAACAGAGAAATGCTGGAGTTACTCATAAAGCACCTTGTGACGTACGTGTTGTTGTAACGAGCCAGACGCTCTGCTCAGAGAAGACTCAAATCACTAATTAGACTCTCTTCACCAACATGTAGCGTTTCTGCTGAAAACCAGTCCAACTTGATGACGGTGTCGAACCTGGGCGTTATTTTTGGGCCCACCCTGATGCGCTCACAAGAGGAGACTGTCGCTGCTATGATGAACATCAAGTTCCAGAACATCGTGGTGGAAATACTTATCGAGAACTTCGACAAGGTGAGACATGGAGAACATACTTTATGTGCATACTTTTACCACCACTTATCTTATTTGTGTGACAACGCAGATGTTTTCTTTTTCTGAATCTGAGGACACTCTCCATAAACAGAAATCTAACAATCCATTTGGAGCTAAGTCTTGGTGGTGTGGTGAGGAGAAAGTACATAATTGGACAGGAAAAGAGAAACTTTTGTTAGACAGAGCCATCTGTCTCAACCCCCTTCCAGGAGGACAGTAATGGAACACTATCAGCTGATAGTGTGTGGGGTGTGTAACACACTGATCATTAACTTGTTACAAAGGACTCTATATTAGTGTTGCAGTGCTTGAGTCTTGTTTCATTGAGATCGATCTCTAGGACACATTTTCAAGGTCTTGGTCTTGTCTCAGGACTTTTACTCGGTCTTGTCACGGTCTCTGACGTGCTGGACTCTGGATTTCATGACTACAGCTGCAGAAACATCCATTTGTTTAATTGCAACTGAATGTGAAATTCCTGGTTGCGTTCAAATGCAACCTATAACTTTTTTTTTAACTTTTGAAGTTATAAAGGTCCAAATGTAAAAAGGATGAGAGAGAAAGCACCACCTGCAGAAATGTCATCGGTGATACGATTCGCTTATTTAAAACACAAAATGGTTTCACATTTGTTTGGTCTTGGTCTGAACTCGGCCCCACTGCCCTCAAAGTCTTGGTCTTGTTTTGGACTAGGTGTCCTCTGGTCTTGGTTTTGACTATGTTGCAGGTCCCAGATGGACAATCATACAACAGGTGGATTCTGATAAAACAGCAAATGAACAGACAGAACATCAGTTTGGTGTTATGAGCCAGCTCCTCGCTGTAGAATGAGAGAAGAAGAGCTGAACCAACAAAGTCAGGTGTCATGTTGCCCTCTACTGGCACTAAGGAGTATTACACCTCCAGTAAATAGGCCTATAAAGACTGAAACAACGTCCTTTAGGACTGAATTTGCACTTTTTTGTGTTCAAAACCTGTTATTACATAACAGCCTAGGATTATATCCCAGTCAGGAAATCAACGTTAACCAAAAAATGTGACCAGATTTATTTGCGTATGTCACAACTACAACACACTAGTGTTGAATAGACACTAGTCTATTCTTAAAGGTCCCATATTCATTACTTTCTCTCCACTCTGAATTATTTCTTTTACATCTCATTAACATTTTTAAAGAGGGGGCGGGCTTAGGTAGTCAAAGGTGTTCGTGATTGGCTCTGTCCTCTAGAGGAGTGGTCTTTTCTCTTCTTGACATCAGCAGGGGAAATATTTTTTTGCTTGTTTTTGTTTTTTTATTGTATTTTTCTGTATAGTGCTTGCATGATACAAACAAATATAATATATAAAAATACATTTAAACGAATACGGCGAGCTATATTTTGATGAGAGGATAACGAATAACTTGCTGTAGCAAACATATAGGAAAATATTGAATATACATTAATAATTAAGCCACCTCTGAATAAATTAATAAATCTGCAACATTTATTAGCGCATTTCCACTTTATAATGAATCATTTTCGGACACTAAAGTTCTAAAACCTGATAATTTATCGACTCGTTCGTATAGGTGGCAAATTTATTTAAACAATCTTTTATGAACGTTTGAACACAAAGGATCACCGAATTAAATGGAAAGCAATAATAATAATAAACAGCACAACTGTATTGTAACAGCCATAATTGTGTAGTGTCTCTTTAAGACAGTCTACGTTTCATGTTGTGTGATGTCACATGTGTGCGCCCTGCTACCACAAGCTTTTGGGAGAAACGTGGTCAGTGGATGCATGAACTGAGAGGACTTATTATTTCATTATCTTCAACTCTTGTGATGTTACCGGTTGTATGAACTCTGCTCATTTCATGTTTGACTAAACAGCAGTTGTTCAACCAGGCCTTGTAAGGTTGGTGAAGAACAGTGTTATTAAAAGGCCATGTGGAATTCCCCAGTACTAACGTGGTCATGAGTTTTTAACTGTCTCACAAGTTTTCTGTTCCTCCTCTCCACCTTTTATACAACTCACATTACAGTATATCACAAAAATCAGGACCAAACACAAACATGCAGCAAGAACTGCTTCTAAACATTCCCCCACCCCAAAACAAATAGTGATCAATCAAATAAGTCAAAGAAAACAGGAACTTCAATAACAAAAAAAGTTACTTACAATAATAAAATCTAACCATGTATAAATCAGGACAAAAAAAGCCACAGAAAATAAGTAAATAAAATCCTACTGGTCAGACTGCCACAAGAAATAGAGCAATCAATCAATCAATACATCTGGAAGATTCAACATATTCAAAGAAATGTCCCAGAATGTATTTGAGGATCCCTCTAACCCTCCAGTTTAACATGACTGAGTGCATCTTTTATCCATATAGTGTGCTACGACGGTGGTGTTGGAGGTTTCCACCTAATCAGTATCAGACGTCTGGCCAATAAAGTGGCAAAGGTTGTAAAAGTTAAGAGGATTTTGAGACCACCCGTTTTAGCATTAGCTCAAAACGCATTCCCAAAAACGAGAATCAGGAAGTGAAAACGGTGAAAATATTTGAACACTTTTGGGTCTCAGACACTACTCAGCCCCACAGGGGACACAGGGGGGAAAAAATGTAGCGAGAGCCTGAGTTTGTTTTGTGAGATCCTGCAAAGGTTTCTGAAGTACACACTTCCAGGTTGATCCTGAAACAACTGCAGATATGAAGGACACACAGCTACACAGGAGTGGGAGAGATTTATAGACTTTTATTTCAAGCTTGGTCTAAACCAGGGGTCATCAACTAAAAACCTGGAAGGGCCACATACATTTTTATAGGTGTTTTCCTGGGGGTGGGGGGTGCAGAGCTGTCGGTGCTCATAGTAAAACGGCACATAGAACATGACTTTAAAGGCAGAGAGCTGATGATGGTTAAACTGTACAGACAGAATGTTAGGGTTAGAATGTTCAAGTAAAGATACTGTGTTTTACTAAAACCCCTCTAAAATCTGGCTCTGCTCCACACAATGACTCCTAAATTGAATTTCTTATAAAGAACCAATGGACTTCAGAAACCTTTGCAGGATCTTGCAAAACAAACTCAGGATCTTGCAAAAATCTCGAAAGAATTTTTCTTTTCCTGTGTCCCCAGAGGGGCTCCGTAGACACAGTCTTTGGGACTGATATGACTGTTAGAAGATCTCTAGAAAGTGAATTTTGCAGAATATGAGATGTTTAAATGAAGTGTAGGGCTAAGGAGGTCAGTTTTATTTGAACCTTTTTATCATACTGTATTTATTATTATTATTATTATTATTATTATTATTAATAATAATAATAATGCATTTTATTTAAAAGTGCCTTTCAAGGAACCCAAGGTCACTGTACAGCAATTAAAATGATAAAAATCAAGTTAAAAACCGTTAAATAGTTAAAACACAAGACTCATAAAATCCTAGACGACACAAAAACCACGATACAAGATCAAACTAACTCCTAGACAGTAGGCACTTTGATACAGGTGAGTTTTGAGTCTGGATTTGAAAGTGGAGAGGGAATCAGAGTTCTGAATGGCTTGTGGGAGAAAATTCCAGAGGTGGGGAGCAGAGCAGCTGAAAGCTCTTCTCCCCATGGAGCTAAGAGGAAGGATGGTACTGTAAGATGGACAGAGGAGGATGATCTGAGGAGGCGGACAGGTGAAACAACGTGAATAAGGTCAGATAGAAATGAGGGGGAGAGATTATGGATGGCTTTGAAGGTGAGACAGGACCTTGAACTGGATTCGTTGCTTAACTGGGAGCCAATGAAGTTCCTGGAGGACAGGCCTGATATGGTGAGACAGGGGAGTGTTGATGATGATTCGTGCAGCAGAGTTCTGAACCAATTGGAGCTTGTGGAGGGATTTTTGAGATAGACCGAACAGCAGTGAGTTACAGTAATCGATCCGGGAAGTGACTAGACTGTGGATGAGTATAGCAGCAGAATGAGGGGAGAGAGAGAGGGGCGAAGGTGAAAATAGGCAGACCGAGTGATATTATTAATGTGAGACTGAAATGAGAGAGTGCTGTCAAGGATGACACCCAGACTCTTAACCTGAGGGGAGGCATCAACAGTGAGAGAGAAACTGGCAGCTTTGGATAAGATGGATTTGGTACCGATAAGTAGAATTTCTGTTTTGTCACTGTTTAGTTTGAGAAAGTTAGTGGAGAACCAAGATTTGAGTTCAGCTAGACAAGAGGAGAGGGAGGGGGGTGGGAATGAGGAATCTGGTTTGGCAGACAAGTAGAGCTGGGTGTCATCCGCAAAGCAGTGGAACCGAATGTTGCGTTTCCGGAATATTTGACCTAAAGGAAGGATGTAAATGTATTTACCCATTTTTAATGTCCTCTCAAAAAACTTTTCATCTCCTACGAAAAGTTTTTTTTTGCCTGTGTCTATGTGTTTGCACTTATGCTAAACATCTCATCAAACCATTAGAAGGATTCTAACAACCATTCCTACGTCTGCAACTGGTTACCTTTTGGAGTCACCTGATTCAATGAGAGGCTAATAAACCTCAGCAAACAAAAAATGGCTCCAACCTACAGATAATGTGTTTAAATGTGATGTGCTAGTAGCTGAGAGCCATTCACAACACATCCTCTGAGCACTGATTACAACAAATCTTTGTTTCAAACTTTTCCATTAAGCCAACCATTTACCAACCGTGTCATAAAACGAGCAGCATCACTGATTAACAAAAACTTTTTTATTCATTTCAAGCCGTATGTCATTTGTTTTACATTTTAAGTCTCAGATCAAACTGTAAACTCTTTGATTTGTGTTGCTCGGTTCTCCTCTCTGGACCCACAGGTCTTCCACCAGCCCCCTGACCCCAATGTGCCGCTGCCTCAACCTCAGAGCAGAATCGATTCCCGGAGGAGCAGAGCCATCGGCCTGTCCAAAGGGCCCCGTAAACCTCGCGGTCTCTACACTCCAACGCTGTGCCTGGCTGATGCAGAAAGTGAGTACCGAAGCAGGAAGTCCTTCCACAGGTCTTTACAAATCCGGTTTTAGGGTCTCTCAGACATTTTTTTAGCATAAAGCTGATAGTTTCAGGAATGCAGGTTTTAATGAGGGCCTCTCCTGCCTCCATTCTGGTCCCTGCATAGGCGACACTTTGAGCAGCAGTCCCAGCAGCACCCCAATGGGCAGCATGGAGTCTCTGTCGTCCCATTCCTCTGAGCAGAACGCCTCCTCCAAAGCGTCTTCCTCCAGACAGAAGACGAGCCAGAACAAGTTGGACGTCCCACTCCGGATGCCAGTGCAGCTCTCAAACGGCCCCAGGAGCGCGGTGTGGGTCAGCAGCCCCGAGTCCAGCTCCAAGGAGGACACGGGGCGAACAGATGGAGAGTCAGAGGACGCTCTCAGCCTTTACTCAATCAGCACAACACCAAAACTGTGTCCTGCTCCCAAAAAAGCCCCCCACTGCCACACCGACCTCAAGCCGGCGCAGCTGAGCCGCTCCGTGTCTCCCTCGCTCAGGTCCCTGCTCACGTTTGACGGTAGAAGAATTAAACGCTAGAAAAACTGTTTTTCAAATTCTGTCTGTGATTTGTAAGGAGCCACAAGTTATTGTTTGTGTTACTTTTAAGGCCAAAAGAGCAGCAGCGGATCTGTCCAGAGCTTATCAATGCTGGAGACCAAAGAGGGTCTAAAGCCGTCGGAGCACCCGGACCTTCCTCCCAAAGTCGTGGTCCGCCGCCGGACGGACGGATCTGCTAATAACGGCTACCAAAGACCCGGCTCAGTGTAAGGTCCCCAAAAAAACCTTCACTTTATTCATTTGATATCATCTCAAACACTGAATCTAAAGTTCTTGGCGTTTTTGTCCATATTTTATCACTCGATCGTGAACACGGTGCCTAAATGACGAGGCAGCTGTAGTGTCATGATGCACGATTACATATCTCGTTTCTTGGAGCTGTTCTGAGTCACCGACTGATTTCCTGCTTTTATCTTGTTTTTTTTTAGATTTTATTGAGTGTTTCTGATATCACTCTTATTAAACAGAAGGCAAGTAGGATTAATTAACTGTCTATGGAGGCAATATTCAGTTTAATGCACCTCCACAAATTTCTAATAATCCAATAAGTTTTCTGCACAAAAGATTAGCTTTTGGTTTTCCTTCCTCCCCGCTGAGCCGCCGTGCGTTTATGAGCGTTGAGAGGTTTCTAAAATCAGATGCTGGGAGATTTATGTGTTTCTGAGCCGGTGGGAGAGCTGCCTTTAATTACGTTCTGCCTGCTCTGGGGTTGACGTGACCCAGCAGCAGTCTGCGTTTGTTCTCTTGGGGCCGATAGATTGTTTGACTTGTCGTGTCTGCTGAGCCGCTCACACGCTCTCTCCGAGTGGTTTCGCCGTTTAGCGCCGCCTGCCCAGCTCGGCTCCGCTGTGCCCTTGACTCCTAGGTTGTTGGGTCAAACGCATCTTTGTTGCATAGAATTCTGCTCCGAACCGTTCAGCTGAGTCTGCCTGGAGGAAGGAAACCTCCCCTATTTTGTCATTTTGCCTCTCACTCGATTGTTAGCGATGTCAAATTCTGGCAAGGCTGAGTAGACAAACTCGTTTTAGTCCCAAAAGGTCAAACAGGATTAAATTCCTCTCAGAGGCGCCTCTGTTTGGTTTCATAGACTGCAGGTTATGGATTCTAAACTCGTCTGATCGCTGTTGATGTTTGTGTTTAAAGTGAAACTACATGATATCGCTGGGTTTCTCTCACTGATTCAGGGTCGCTGCCAGAGCGCTGTTTTTTGAGAACTCCTCTTCTCAGCAGTCTGCAGCAGTCGGAAGGTTTAGTAAAAACATGACATCGTCTGCAACAAACACACAGTTGTGTCTCTTCAGACGCACACACTGACATTCTGTATTTTTTGTTGCTTTCATAGAGATGCCAAGGCGATGTATTCCTGTAAGGCCGAGCACAGCAATGAGCTCAGCTTCCCCCAGGGGGCGCACTTCTCAAACGGTAAGCAAACAGCCTTAAAAGGACAGCTGATTCGTGCACATTGAGCTGTGTGTAAAATCCTGACGGCTTACAGGAAGGATTTTTCTAAAGAGATAAAATAATTTTGCACCAAACATGAAACTCTCATAGGATTCAAACCTCAGGATTTTTTTGCACTTTTTATTTTTTGCTTTTTTCCTTCCTAGTGGAGATGACTTGGCCCCTAACCAGTGCAGTCAGGTCACTGTAACCTAGTGATGGAAGGCACCAGTCCCCGTTAACACAGCCAGCTCAGCCTGCAGCCAAATGCAAAAAAACGTCAACAAACGCTCCCTTTCATTTACAAGCAGGAGGATCGTTTAGTGCTCTCCACGTTAACAGGATGCTTTTCTCTCTGCTACTACTCAGCAAATCTGTGGCTAGATTTTTTTAAATTATGCATTTCTCCTTACTGCTGTAGTTTTATTATATCGTTTGTATTCCTTTTAAATAATCTGCTCTCAGGCAGTAAAACACATCCAAGGAAGAGACTCTAAAGATCATTCCGACCCTGAATCAGTAATATGTTTTCCATTTGTTTTGGAACTGATGTGACTATAAGATGGAGTAAATCTGTTCAGCTGATTCAAAATCAAGGTTCTGCTTCTGTTTTCTCAGCGTGTTTTTGTCTCTTTTTGTCTTTTAGTCTACCCCTCAGTCGAGCCAGGCTGGCTCCAAGCCACATACGAGGGAAGAACCGGTCTCATCCCAGAGAATTACGTGCTTTTCCTGTAGCGGCTGGTACACTTGCTGTATTTTTCATGGTATCCATGGAAAAAAATATAATCATTTTAATTGTTTTGACTTTTCTATATAACTGCGATGTTGGCTTTCTTATGCATTTTTAGCAGACTTGGCTTTTGCAGTCCAAAAAATGAACCCCCCCCCCCCCCCCCCCCCCCCCTTAAATTGTGACCCGTTTGGAGGATCTGTAGAGAGATGACTGTAAAATGTAAATATGGTGAATTTCTGTCTGCACTGATTTTGACGTTTAGGCTACAGAATCACAAACAAATCATGTTATTTTCAGGTATTTTATTTACATATCGTCACCGCCGGGTTAAAACTTTATATCTCCACTAATGGGGATTTTCAGGAAATAAACAAAAAGTCTTTAACAATAAATAAACTCTGTGTGGTCACCAGCTCTTTTTGACAATTTTCTTTAAAGCTGCTATAGCTAGTTATAGTAGGGATGGGTTAGATTTGGTTTAACCAGCTATTGAAGCTTTTAACGGTCAATAACCGGTTAACCGTGAAGTCATGCCACCGACCGTAAATAACACAAATGCTTTTTTATCCGTTCTTTAATATAATTTGGATTTCCAACAAAGTGGCACACTGGTTTCAACATTAGGAAACAACCAGTGACATGAGTGGAACGAGAGACAGAAGCTGTCCGGTCTGGACCTGCTGCTCAGCGGGACGTCTGACGTCTAATACACAGTGTGTTTATAAGCTCAATCTGGAGGTCACGCTTTTTTAAACACACGGGTTTCCTTACAGTGAACTAAATAATTACTGACATTTCTTTTGACTAAATGATTCACTCTTAAAAGGTAATATCAGTCATTTTAGAACCATAAACGATGTATGATTGTCCTGCCTGATGACATGAATGAATTTAAACACCAACAACACTTTGAGTTGAAGAAAAAAAAGACTTTAGAATTAGTCCATCACTGCTAATATAAAATGCTCCACGCTGTGCGTTCTTTTAGGAACTTTAAGTGACGAGCTGACCGCTCCATCTATGGTTTCTGGGTAAATGAATTTTGATAGTGGCGCTTGCGCTTACGTCATTAACGGCAATATATAATTTCGGGAGTTTTTATGTCCATGAGATTTATCTTGCAAACATGTTCATTGAAATGAATTTGGGGCGGCATTAGCTCAGTTGGGAGAGTGGCCGGTCTGGTAACCGGAGGGTCACTGGTTCGATCCCCAGCTCTGGCTGGGTTAGATTGTCGTTCACCCAACTTGCCTGTGTGAATGTGAGTGTGACTGTGTGTGAATGTTGGTGGTGGTCAGAAGAGCCGATGGCGCAGAATGGCAGCCTCTCTTCTGTCAGTCTGCCCCAGGGCAGCTGTGGCTACAGACGTCTGTCGTAGTTTACCACCACCGGTGAGAATGACTGTGTGAATGAATAATGCAACTCTGTAAAGCGTCTTTGAGTAACCTAGAAAAGCGCTATATAAAACTGATACATTATTATTATTATTATTATGAAAGTCTTCTGTGTTCTTCATGATCTTGTCTTTACAAATACTATTCTATTATTTCTTATAGAAATAATTTATTTATAAAAAATGACTAGATATCCCTAAAATGTCAACTAAGTTACCGTTCGAAATGATTCACAAGCACCTTCTCATTTGGTAAATAATAAGTTTTAAAACTTATTCAAAAACTGTTTTAATTGCATTCTTGAGATTAAGTTGATATAATTATGACATATATGTCTTTTTGGGCAATATGTCACAATTTAAATAAAAAATAACACTTTGAATGTCCGAGAAATCACTGTCAACTGAGTTACCCACAGCAAATACACCCCTCAGGGAAGAGTCTTTATTCCAAATCACATGATCCGCTCCACATGATGTCATTAACTCCTGAAGAGAAAACTAGCAATGCCCCAAGGTATGTTCCCGCTACACTTTTTCAGTTATTTCACCTAAAGTAGGGCTTGGGGCACGATGTCAACAAAGTTAAAGGCATACTCAGTAGCCAGGTAAACAATGTAGCTTTTAAAAAAAAAATTTTAAGCCTCTTAACAACGTTCCAACATAGCATAGCCATAAATATATTGTGGAGATTTTAAAAAACCTGAAAGAAATCAATAAAGTAGTTGTCCCGCAGTTCTCTAAAAACTTCAGCCAATCATATCGTTCGGACCGAACAATAGGATTGGACAATCCAGCTGTCTGTCTGCCGCATTTCGTCACTGCTTGGATTCACCAATAACCCACCTGGACACATTTTCGGTCTGAACATCCCGGAAGTGAAAGGGGTCTTCAGAGTCCCCCCAAAAAACACCTTTTCAGCTAGCAGAAAACTAAAATCGTTTGGAGGTGAAAAGAGGAAAAGCTGGGGCAACGTTTCTACGGCTGGAGTTAGACTCTGCATTGTTATCGTCGCAAAACGGGGTCCCATGTGAAGGCTGGCATACCGATTATACCCGACGGGAGGGGTGAGTGCACCTAGTCGTGTTTCTGTAAACTAGCTAGCGAGACCTAGCTCGTTTACCTGGCTACTGAGTATGGCTTTAATACAATAACTTCTTAAATAACTTTAAATTTAAATTTTCCTCAGTTGTACATATAATATTTAGAAGAGTCTTTCTGTAAAATGGCATGTGGTGTCTGGTGATAGGCAGCCATTTTTATTTTAAACCCTGAAAACGTTAAAAAATGTCAACTAAGTTACCAAATCTCCCGAAATTATATATTGACCCGGCAGTTAACTGGTTAACTATGTACATCCCTAAGTTATAGCTAGCAATTTTACACAAACACGTCTCAGAGCTCTCACCCCGTCACACCTCCCCCGGACATGGGACAGCGCATTGCCACACTAACAATAAAGAGCAAAACACCGGCTGTTGAAACGCTATGCTAACGTTCCCCCTGGTTTTTCCTCTTTCTATGTCCAAATGTTTTTTGTTTTCTAGGTGAAAAGGTGTTTTTCTTTTTGGGACTCTGGTATTTTTTCGTAAAATTGAAGCGCTAAGAGACGTCTGTTTCTGTCCTTCTCTCACTTCCGGGATGTTCTGCTTTAAAATGCTCCAGCAGCATTAATGGGAGGATCCAAGCAGTGAGGAAGTGAGGCGCTTCGGTGAGACAGACAGCCGGATTGTTTAATAGTTGCTTTTGTATGATTGGCTCAGGGGCGGATCTGGGGGGGGCCAGGGGGGCCCGGGCCCCCCTGACAACAAGCTTGGCCCCCATGTGGCCCCATGTTAAGTGCTTAGTGTTTTAGAATGTACCCCTTTAAAAAAGCAGCTGGCCCCTGCCTGGCCCCCCCTCTAATTTTTTTCTAGATCCGCCACTGGATTGGCTGAGGTTTTTAGAGAACTGTGAGGGAACCACCTTATTGACTTCTTTCGGGGGTTTTTAATTGCCTCAATATATTTATATCTATACTATGTTAGAAAAACGTTAAGAGACATAAAAAAAAGTTTTAACCTAATTTGTTTTCTAAATTTGCTATAGCAGCTTTAAGAAGCCGTCCATTAAACCACAGATAGATGAAAGACGACCAATAGAGCTGATTTATGTCAAAACATGAAAATGATGAAAAATGGAGATTGAAGGTTTTAGCCCGACAGCGACGTAAAACACTGCTGTTTGTTTTCTATTCTATCCCCCCTCATCAGATACTGATCACCCCGTTTTAGCAACTGCAATTAAACAAGCTGTGATTCCAGATTAAATGTTTATTCCATTATATTAAAGAATAAAAATATTGTTGTACACCTGAATGTTCATAGACTGATCATGGTCGCTGCATGCCGTACTGTATAAAAGTTATTGTTCATAAATGCTCATGCAAATGTTGACTTCTTTTAACTGTTTATTACAACACAATGTCACATCAGATGAATGCTACAGTGTTTCTATCAGACCTTTCCTGTAACGGTGTTGTAGTGGTTAGCCGTTGGTACACTGGTGTACTAGAAATGACAGCTACAGTATCATATTCTATTGAGTTAAAGAAGACATTTAATACTTAATTTACCCAACCTGACACAAGGTTTCCACATTCAAAAGTCAAAAATGGACTAAAAAGGTCACTTTAGTCATACAGCATCAGAAAATGTTACAAAAAAATTAAGAAGTGAACCCATAAGCCTTTGGTCTTCATTTATTACAAACTGAAAAAACAAACTTTTCTCGTCCTGATCAAAATGTATTCGGGAGTGGATTTGACATCCTGCCAAGATCAGGGTGTTCTTTTCCATTTACATTCTGAAGAATGCACGGTGGCCTTGAGCACTGAAGCTGGACTCCCTTACAGTAAATGAGTTTGGAGGGGCATGTCACGGAAATTAATTTCATATCCTGAACATGTAAAAGTCTGCACCCTGTAACGTTCTGACTGTCTGACGCTGCAAATACCTACTGTATGTTTATGGAAACAGGTCAGCAATTAAAGAGAGTGGATTTATCAACCAGCCGTCTGGTTTCTTTCTTTGTGTTGGGCGATAATCTACAGTTTATAATAAAACATGGCAATTTAAAAATAATTTCACAGAACGTTTTTAATCCTGGCAGAAGACTCAAAAACAATCTGTTAGAAAAACTGGGATTACGAGGGATGGAAATGCAACTTTGGTTGTTCATAAACTTTACATACTTGAATAAAATCAGTCACATGAATCTATATTGTTATTATTTAAGCCTTTAACTGGCAGGTCAACCACTTTTTGAATCTTATTGAAGCGTGCAATGAACACCACTGACAAAAAAAAACCCTAAATTTAAAAAAAAAATTATAAAGATGCTTCATTATTATTATCTTAACATTAAAATATGCATTTTCCCATTATTATGAACTTTACATTATATTATATCCCTTATTTCCCCAAATAAACAAAAGCCCAAAATAAACATTTTCATAGCTTTTTGTTAAATTTTCACCTGGATCCTGATTGAAATGTATAAAATATGTTCTGTATTAAAAAATAAAACATTTAGGGAAATGTGCAATCTTTCAGGGGATGTGCTTATTACTTATAATTATTTTTATGTTGAAATCTGTTTTAAATATATATATCTTACTAGTATTTCCTCTCTGGTGTAAAAACAAGTAAATCTGCTGCTACAATGAACGATTTAATTTGTATAAACAGCAAAATTTTAATTCTGTCCCACTAATAATAAAATATTTGTTTCTATTTTTGCAGCTTCAGTACAAAAAATATCAGCATCTCTGCTGTTTTTACTGTTTCTGCAAATGTTTGATACACCCAAATAATCCAGAGGATCTTTACTGATTGGTGTTTATGTCTCCTAAATGTTAAAAAAAAGAAAAAAAACATTCGTTCTGCTTCGACTCGAGGCGTTTAGAGAAGTTGACAATCCAGTATTCTGCAGTGAAATATCCCATCACAGTCATTGCTTTGTGTGGAACAACAGAGGCTTCACCATCCCTGCCAGCACCTTGGGAAGTTGGGAGGCAATGACCTCTGACATCATCTCTGGAAACTCCACCTTCAGGGCGTCCGCCTGGATGAAGGTGCTCAGACAGAACAGGTTGACCTTCTTCACGATCTGTCAGGGAAAAAGAAGACTCCTGTTCATCTAAACACTCAATAAAGACACAAACAGGTGCTAATTTTCTCCATGAGAGGAGCTTACATCATGTATGGCGTCCATGAGTTTGGTGAGGTGGTAGAATCGCTGGGAACTGCCCACCACGCCCTTCTCCTTCATGTGGATCGCCCTGGAAAGCTCCCGGATGTAGTTCTGCCGCATTTCCTCAAATATAGCCTGACTTTTGAGTCCTTCAAGAGGCACTGAGAGCAAACGGGACACATAGAAAATAAGACGGCTTCAAATACATTTCTGCTAAAAAAAAAAAAAAAGACTTCCTGTCAGCAGCTTCTTAAAGGCATACTTTGCAACTTTTTCATATCTTTTCCTTGAGCCAGTCTGTGCTAATATGACCCGTTAATTCAGCTCCATCTGCTGCTTGGATCCAGAATACCACGCTTGTAACTTCTGAGTCTCCAGTCCGAAGTCTCACAAAGTCACGTATCTCGCGAGGGTTAGGCTAACCCAATGTGGCTAGCTGTTATGCTAGCTCCAGAGTGTTTTTAGCTCATGATTCCTGATTTTTTTCCCATCTCTCCCTGCTTGAACACAGCTGATTTCTTTGAAAGAGTGATGAACCGCTCCAGTAGAAAGCAGTGAAGGCTGAGGAGACATTTCAACAGGTAGATTTAGGTGTTTCTGAGCAGAAACAATGCTAACGTTTTTACAGCAGTGATTTAAAACGGACACTAGGGGGAACCAAAACAAGCAAAACTGCATAGTATGCCTTTTTTAAAAAGTGCTTCTATATGGGATAAGGTTTGTGCCAAAAGAATCAACTCAAAAATACAGTCACATGCAAAATATAAGCAAAAAAAAGCAACCAAAAAGAACATTTCAGAAGCAAAAGTATGTGTGTGTGTGGGGGGGGGGGGGGCCCTCTAAAAACAAAATATACTAATTCATAATATTTTTTAAACCAAAAACTTATTATTACTTTCTAACAATTCATATTTTATTCATTTTATTTCTGGTTTTCTTTTAATTCTGCTTCATTTAGACTATTTATAGGCTTTTATTCTGAAGGGCAGGTTTTAATTGTGCTGCTCCTCAGTTTTGCTTCTGCTCTTAGTTTTTGCTTTTGCTTTTGAAAGAAAGGTCCCATCTCAAAACTCGCACTTACACCCTACGTTCTTCAGTGAAGTGCACTTGGAATTATGGGTAATACCCTTCGCTGAAGTGTGCACCTATGCGGACTTCGGCGAAGTGCATAGTGATGGTGGAAAAGGGGGCGGGGCCAAGGTCTGGATTCTATGGCCAGGGGAATCGAGACACCCTAAGCACTCGCACAACTCCGCGGGAACGCGCAACTGAGGGGCGCGAGGGTGGAAGTGTGAGTATTGAGACGTGGCCAAAGTCTCAGTGGGAGGGGCTTTCCAGCTTCAATCTCATTGGTTATGAGGGTTCGGAGTAGGTGGGTCGATACCCATTTCAAACACTAGAACCACCTACTCCAAATCCTCATAACCAATGAGATTGAAGCACTGGAAAGCCCCTCCCACTGAGAGCAGAAGCAAAACCGAGGTGCAGCAAAAGCAAAGAGCTGTCGGCAGAACAAAAACATGCCTTTCAGAATAAAAGCCTAAATAGTTTGAATGAAGTAGGATTAGATGAGAACCAAAAAGGTGTCAAAGAAATAAAATATGAATTTTAGGAAGTAAAAGTAAGTTTTTGGTTTAGAAAAATTTTTTTACTTATGAAATAGTTTATTTTGTTTTTAGAGTATTTTTTTCTTTGGTTTTGAATTTCACACTTTTGCTTCTGAAATGTTATTTTTGGTTGCTTTATTTTGATGTATGTTGTGTGTAACTGTATTTTTTAGTTTATCGTTTTGGCACAAACCTTATCCCATAATTCTATTTATAAAACTTTTCAAAAGATCGTTAAAGTGTTTTCCAGCTAACGTGATAGCATTTGATACATGAAACCTTTGAAGGCGTGATCTTGTCCAACACTCCCTTCATTGTTCAGCCGATGCTCATCAAAGCTTCTTGTTGTAACACTGCGTGATATCTGGGGCTGATTAAAAAGCAGTAAAGTCAAAGACTCACCTGTGTTGAGTAATATTATGGCTTTCATGCAGAGAAATTCCTCCCGGGTCACTTGCAGGTTTGCGAACTCCTGAGGAATAAACTGGATGGCCAGGCAGAGGTCGTAAATGGGAGATCTCCTCATTTGCTCCCTGAAACGGAACAGGTTTTAAATCACAAAATATTAACTTTGATTTTCTATCGATAACGTTTACTTACTGACTGAGAACCAGATCAGGTGCAAAGTATAAAAATTCACTGGTGACGTTCTGAAAGGAGCGCCAACCCAGAGAGAACACCATCAGGTTCATCCAGGAGTACTGGATTAGGGTCATCTGGTCGTTGATGTGAAGGTTCCGAAACCCTTAAAGAAAAAAAAAAACACAAGTATTTTTCCTGCTTCTTTCTTTTTCTGTTGTTATAATCCTGCGTCGCACTGATTTCTCTGTGATTTTCTTGCCCCGCTTTGAGATTAGGGTCTTGAATGTTCCTGTGACTAAGAGGACTCACTTAAGGTTGAGACCTTCACTAAAGCCTCCCTGTTGATCCCCATGGCAACAAATGTGGTGACCCTGAGACGCAGAGAGCTGTTACCTGGCAGGGACTTGGACCACTTTACAATCCACAGCAGCTGCTTCTCACACAGCCTGTTGAGACTATTCAGCAGGAGATGGGGAACGTCAGGCTGCGAGTTGTCGTAGCCAGAGTACACGGTCTCTGGCTCGATGTTTTCCAGAATGTTAATAATTTGCTGGGAGAGCTGCATCTCGTGGATGCTTGGTACACAGGACATGGAGGTCAAGGCCTGATTGTCACTGGACATGGCCAAATGGGACTGGAACATCAGGGACGGGGCCAACCCCAAGGCCTTCAAGGCTCCGAAACGCTTCAGTTTCCTGCCTGAGACATGAAATCAACGTCTGGTTAGATCGGATTGAGAGAATTTATCACAGCTTCATTGTTTTTGACATAAATGTCAAATCCATGTGATGAAACAGACCTAAAAGCTAATCTGATTGATTGTTTTTACTCATGATTTGATTATTTAAAGTGATTAAATTATTTTGTGCTGCACAACAAATCGAAAACATGTTTGCAGCTCTGCTGTGAAAGACGTGGAAACGGTACCTCCTAGCATCATTCCCGCTTGATAGCACTTTCTGAGGCGACACGCCGGGCAATTTTTCCTCCGAATTTTATCCACAATGCAGTCATTTCGCCCGGCGCAGAGATAGCTGTGATGCCCTGTTGAGTGAATGGACACAGACAATGCACACAATTTTTAACGGAGCTTCATTTCCAAATATGTAGGGGCCAGGGGAGGGAAATGATGGGCAGAAAAGTGTGGAGGGACTCTGGACTATTAGTGGGCTACTCCACTCCGCAGCATTCTAAAAGGCCTAAAGAGGTAAATTAGATAGAGGCAAGGCTGTGAGGACGGAGTGACACGGCCACGCTGAGACTTAGTGGCTCTCGCTGTATCTCACACTGCAAGATAGAAAAAAAAAACAAGTCAGAGATGAGGAACACAGTGTACACTGCTCAATGTGATACTGTTACCAATAACCTTTAAGGACTACCAAAGAAGGCCAGGAAGTGTTTAGTGTCTTTCCCCCCTCGCTCTCTTTTTGTACCAATATTCAAATTTGAAGTTATTTGTTTGAAACAATTCCCACAGATTACTGACAAAAAATAAACAAGTTACTAGAATAGAGGCAGAAATCATTTAACGACCTCCACGCAGCTCTGCTATCGAGATGTTTATTAGAAAAACTGATTACAAAATAAAGAAATTACAAAATAAAGAGGGAGGATTTTTGTGAAACCTGGAATTAAAAGGTTGTTCTTTGTCAAGTTGCACAGCTTCATTTGAATTCTGAGCACAAAAACACTTGGGATTGTGAACTTTATGCAGGCTGTGGGGAGTTGTGCTAATAAGCGCTGCTAAAAAGAAAGCAAAATAAAGAAAGAAGGAACAAATATATGTGGAGAATTGCATAAAACATTTGGTAAATAAAATGTGTGTGAACTGGTCACGGAGCAGCTTTGTGCAGCAGGTCCCTCAGTTCTGACGCCATGCTGCCATTTACATAGTATCAAATCAGGTTTTTACAATATGATACCGGTTTTACAGAAACCTTCAAAAGATTAAAAAGCTGCACAATCGTTTTTGGATAAAGCTAAAAATAGGACACATTAATCAAGAAGTAAAAACAAAAAAGACTCAAATTATGGTGATTAATAATTTATTAACTCAAAGCTTTGCGGGTCTTCAGAAATGAAAGTACAGAATTTTGTCTCGTCACTGGGGTGGTACCCTCAAACGTACCATTTTGTACCTTTAACTGGGGGTACAAATGTGTACTCTTGTAGTTTGTACCTTTTACAAGTCAAACCTGTACCTTAGGGGGCAAATTTGTACCCCTAATAAGGTTTGACTTGTAAAAGGTACAAACCACATGGGGGCAATTTTTTACAGTGTACCTTTGAGTGTACCACCAGTGTTGCCAGATTGGAAATGTTAAAGTGTCGTACCAGGATCTTTAAATTATCGTACACTGTAAAAATAAATGTAATTTTTACAGTAAAAAACTGCCATCTTTGTTTGCCAGAATAATTCTGTAAAAAATACTGTGCACATGTAAAAAATTTTACTGAACAAATCATAATTAGATGAAAAAATACAGATGAAAAGCTAAAGGAGACAGAGCCTTTTCATCTGTAGCTCCAAGGCGTCTGTATTACTGTGGTAAACACGGTTTGTTCAGTAAAAATATTTACAGTTCACAGTATTTTTTAATGAATTTTTCTGGCAATCACAGTTGCCAGTTTTTTACTGTAAAAATTACTTCTTTTTTTACAGTGAGGGTACCACCAGTGTTGCCAGATTGGAAATGTTAAAGTATCGTACCAGGATCGTTAAATTATCGTACACTGTAAAAAAAAATTGTTTTAATTTTTACAGTAAAAAACTGGCATCTGTGGTTGCCAGAATAATTCCGTAAAAAATACTGTGCACATGTAAAAAATTTTACTGAACAAATCATAATTAGATGAAATGATACAGATGAAAAGCCAAAGGAGACAGAGCCTGTTCATCTGTAGCTCCAAGGCGTCTGTATTACTGTGGTAAACACGGTTTGTTGTTCAGTAAAAATATTTACAGTTCACAGTATTTTTTACTGAATTTTTCTGGCAATCACAGTTGCCAGTTTTTTACTGTAAAAATTACTTCTTTTTTTACAGTGAGGGTACCACCAGTGTTGCCAGATTGGAAATGTTAAAGTATCGTACCAGGATCGTTAAATTATCGTACACTGTAAAAAAAAATTGTTTTAATTTTTACAGTAAAAAACTGGCATCTGTGGTTGCCAGAATAATTCCGTAAAAAATACTGTGCACATGTAAAAAATTTTACTGAACAAATCATAATTAGATGAAATGATACAGATGAAAAGCCAAAGGAGACAGAGCCTGTTCATCTGTAGCTCCAAGGCGTCTGTATTACTGTGGTAAACACGGTTTGTTGTTCAGTAAAAATATTTACAGTTCACAGTATTTTTTACTGAATTTTTCTGGCAATCACAGTTGCCAGTTTTTTACTGTAAAAATTACTTCTTTTTTTACAGTGAGGGTACCACCAGTGTTGCCAGATTGGAAATGTTAAAGTATCGTACCAGGATCGTTAAATTATCGTATCACTGTAAAAAAATTGTATTTATTTTTTTTACAGTAAAAAACGTGGTTGCCAGAATAATTCCGTAAAAAATACTGTGAACATGTAAAAAAATTTTACTGAACAAATCATAATTAGATGAAATAATACAGATGAAAAGCCAAAGAAGACAGAGCCTGTTCATCTGTAGCTCCAAGGCGTCGTATTACTGTGGTAAACACGGTTTGTTCAGTAAAAATATTTACAGTTCACAGTATTTTTTACTGAATTTTTCTGGCAATCACAGTTGCCAGTTTTTTACTGTAAAAATAACTTTTTTTTTTTTTTTTACAGTGTACCTTTGAGGGTACCACCAGTGTTGCCAGATTGGAAATGTTAAAGTATCGTACCAGGAACGTTAAATTATCGTACACTGTAAAAAAAAAATTGTTTTAATTTTTACAGTAAAAAACTGGCAGCTGTGGTTGCCAGAATAATTCCGTAAAAAATACTGTGAACATGTAAAAAATTTTACTGAACAAATCATAATTAGATGAAATAATACAGATGAAAAGCCAAAGGAGACAGAGCCTGTTCATCTGTAGCTCCAAGGCGTCTGTATTACTGTGGTAAACACGGTTTGTTCAGTAAAAATATTTAGTTCACAGTATTTTTTTCGGAATTATTCTGGCAACCACAGCTGCCAGTTTTTTACTGTAAAAATTAAAACAATTTTTTTACAGTGATACGATAATTTAACGATCCTGGTACGGTACTTTAACATTTCCAATCTGGCAACACTGGTGGTACCCTCACAGTAAAAAAAGAAGTAAAATATAAATATAATATATAATATATATATATAATATAATATAATATAATATAATATAATATAATATAATATAATATAATATAAAACTGTGGTAAACACGGTTTGTTCAGTAAAAATATTTACAGTTCACAGTATTTTTTAATGAATTTTTCTGGCAACCACAGCTGCCAGTTTTTTACTGTAAGAATTACTTTTTTTTTTTTTTACAGTGTGCCCCTAAGGTACAGGTTTGACTTGTAAAAGGTACAAACTACATGGGGGCAATTTTTAAAGGGTACCTTTGAGTGTACCACCAGTGTTGCCAGATTGGAAATGTTAAAGTATCGTACCAGGATCTTTAAATTATCGTATTTTAAGAACAATTATCGTACACTACTAAGTTACAGCCTGACATGCCTGATGACCCACAGTTTTAATATCAGTATATCGAACACTGTGCAAAATTATAATCTTTAAAGTAGTTTTAGCTTCAAAGAGTCTAACACAATGATTAAAACAAACATCTTTTACACAAATTCCACACAACAAAGGGCTCAAATTATCGTATTTATGGAATTATTGATCGTACAGGGTGCTAAATTATCCTACAAATATGATAATTATTGTACATCTGGCAACACTGGGTACCACCCCAGGGACAAGACAAAACAAAATTCTGTACTTTCATTTCTGCATTCTAAAAAGTAAAACCATCATTTACTTAAATTTTTTGGTGTAACATTTTACACTCAAGAATTTTGAGTAGATTGGAGACAATTATACTGATAAAGTTGGATTTTACTTAATATAATTGTCTCCAATCTACTCAAAATTCTTGAGTGTAAAAATGTTACACCAAAAAATTTAAGTAAATGATGGTTTTACTTTTTAGAGTGTGTGTGTGAGAAATCCCTGTAAACTGCAGGTTACGTGAGTTTTATAATAATAATAATAATATTGAAAAATTAGCGTAAATTTCTTGCTTTATTTTCAGGTATTTTCTCTTTTTATTTTATATAAATCCAAAACCTGGTCATAAAAACAAAAGTAATTTAAAAAAATAAAGGTTTTTCATTCTTTTAATATCAAACTAAATCATAAAATAAGGTTTGATTTACTCCTGAGGGGAGTAAAAACTGGACGGACCTGGTAATGAGACTTTTCTTTGCTCACCTTCAACCGCTCTCTTGAAGAAGACCTTACAGCTCCCACAGGTCAGGACTCCATAGTGGCAGCCTGAAGCCTCATCGCCGCAGATCACACACAGCCTCTGAGGCTGCATTCTGGGGATGAGATAAGAAAAATGACATGAAATGAAATATTCAGATTGTTTTCTGTCCGTTACAAAACCAGAAAAACCAAATCAGACATAACATTTATCATTTTCTTCATCTTTTGTAAACTGATCCTGAGATTTCCAGGTATTTCCTGATGAATGTTCTTACCCTGGGAATGTGGGGTACGGGGACGCGCTCCTCTGGGCCGGGATCTGGTTCTGGATCCCCTCGAACCCGCCTGCTGTGAAGCTTTCCTCTCCAGCCGTCCAGAACTGAGGCTCGCCTGCTGACGTTTGGATCTGCCACCGTGACGCCTCGGTCTTGTAAATCATGTGTGGCGCAGGTGAGTGCGCGCTCCCGTCGAAGCTGATGGCTTTGGCGGTCAGCGCGCACCTGGAGTCGGACCTTACCGGACTCACGAGCTGCTCCGACTGGTTCAGGTCGACCAGGAAGTTCGGGGAACCCTCCAGACCCGGTCGGGGCGCCGCAGCGGCCGCTGGGAAGGAGGAGGACTCTCCCTCTCCGAGCGCCAGGTGATGCTTGGTGTCCGCGTCACAGCAGGTATCCAGGGCGGGTATCTCAGGTGAGGGGTCAAACCTCGGACAGGGGGTGTCCATGATCACCGAGGGCTCCTTCTCGTCTTTGATGAACTTACAAACCCCGGAGCTGGAGGACAGACCCAAACTCTCGCTCGTCCTCTGGACTTTAACGAACTCTTCCCACGGAATATTATCGTTCTTTAAATATTCGCTGCTGCGCTCATAAAACGGTTTGACGGCCAGCGAAGCGTCGATGACATTACAGTCTTTATAAACTGCGCACTCGCTGCTGGAGCTGAGGTTGTGGATCAGAGCGTTTCCAAAGTGACGCGCAGAGGACATGCCCGCCAGGGAGCGGGGCTCGGCGGCTCCTTTAGACCTGCTGAGTCCGGCGTCCATCAGCTCACTGACTCTGGAATCGGTTGAATCTGCGATCGAAGTGGTGCTGATGGCGCTGGACTTCCCGGGGACTTTGTTCTCCATGTTTCAGAAGCTTCCTGTAACCTGTCCGTCCTTCACATGGACCAGAGGTCTGGCTGAGCCCAGCTTTCTGTTTTTATAACAGAACAAACTTGATCGTTTTTAGTTAGCGCGCAGATAGAGTAGATCCTCTTTCCGGTCAATTTTAGGAAAACTCAAAGTCCATCCTGGGGTTTTCCGTGACATGTTTTGGAGTTTAATCACAGATTTCTGATATTCCTCTCTGGGACTGGAAATCCAAGTGTCCAAAGGATGGGAAGAGAAAACTGAATCCCTCTGCAGATCGAGAGGAGTTAGAGGAGCAGCTTCCAATCAGGAGCAGTCTCCGCCCTGGAGGAGAGTCTGGCTGCAACAAACAAAGAATCGAACTCTACTGCATGAAAACACAACACACAAATAAAAACCCAAGGCATTTCTTCCTCATTATTTGTTGTTTTGTTTCTGCTTTTGAATGAAATAAATTGATGATAATAATAATTCCACTAAACTTCAGATAAACCTGATATTTAGCTGAAGGTGTATGACAGAGCGCAGATAAAAATGGAAATGTTTCCAGAAAAAGGTTAACAGGTTTCCAGAAAATAAATACATAATGTGTCCAGAAAAGTATTAACTCATTATTTTCCAGATAAAAAGTCAAAAATATTATTTTCAGAGTAAAAAACACACAAAGTCAACTAACTATTTAGAGGGGGAAAAACATACTATGTCCAGAAAAATGTCCAAATGTTTCAAAAATGTCAAAATATATTTGAAAAGGTCAAAAGTAAAAAATAGTCCAGGAAGAGAACTCCATTGTGCTCCTGAACCCATACTTTTAATATTATTGTTATTATTAGGGATGCTTGATATTGGCCTTTTTACCGATATCCGATACTGTTTAAGTCTTAATTTCCAATACTGATGTAAACCAATACTGATATAAACCGATACCGATATAAACCAATACTGATATAAACCGATACCGATATAAACCAATACTGATATGAACCGATACAGATATAAACCAATACCGATATAAACCAATACCAATATAAACTGATGCCGATATAAACCAGTCCCGATATAACCCGATACCGATATAAACCGGTACCGGTATAAACCGATACCGGTATAAACCGATACCAATGTGAACCAGTGCCGATATAAACCGATGCCAGTATAAACCGGTCCCGATATAACCCGATACCGATATAAACTGATGCCGATATAAACCGGTCCCGATATAACCCGATACCGATATAAACTGGTACCGGTATAAACCGATACCGGTATAAACCGATACCGATATAAACCGCTACCGGTATAAACCGATACCGATGTGAACCAGTGCCGATATAAACCGATGCCAGTATAAACCAATACCGATATAAACCGATACTGGTATAAACCGATACCGATATAAACGATACCGGTGTAAACCGATACCGATATAAACTGATACTGATATGAACCGATACCGATGTGACCCGATACCGGTATAACCCATTACCGGTATAAACAGATACCGGTATAAACCGATACCATATAAACCGATACCGATATACCCCTCATAAAAAAAATGAAAACCAAAATCATTTTAGGTAACCAATATCCCATACCTCCTATGTATATGTAGTCACACTGGAATGATTCTTGTTTTCAGTTTATTTTAGCTTCAGTGAGTTAAAAAGAAAAGAGAATTGAATGCTATACCGTTAAGAGTTCATGTAATGGACAGTAGGGGAAGTATTTTTCTTTGTGTCATTGTTTCTTTGTTCAGTTTAATTTAAAAAAAAGTAAACGTGTGAGCCATAGATATCACATATATCACTAGATGCCCTATGTGGGACTCTACGGCGTCCCTACACGGCGGCCATCTTGCTTCGTACAGCTGACGTTCTGCTCTCTATGGCAGCAGATGGAAGGTGAGCGATCAGCTTAACTAAAAACACTCACAACTCGATTAAAAATGAACAGATTTACAAACGGGTTATTTTCTTACAAACCTTATTATGTATAGACTTGAGATTTGATACTTTTACAATTTATGAATTTCCCGACCGTTATTGTTATATTTTGATATATATTCACAGTCATGTCTCTGACGTTTATAAAAATGCAAACCGTTTCAAAATCGGTTAAAAATTGAGCAAGTTAGAGGTATTTATTAGTACATGCTTCATTGACACCAATGTAAGAAATGGGGCAGCTGTATGAAGTAAGATGGCCGCCGGTGTAGGGACGTCAGGGTCCATTGACGAACAGCGCGGGTGAGACATCTAGTGATATATATGATATCTATGGTGTGAGCAAGCACAAAAGATGGACGTGCTTCTTGACTTTGACCATTCATTTTAAGGCTGCAACATGTACTTTAAGTTTAAATATTTTTTGTGCAAAATGTGACAACTGCTTCAATTCCTCTTCAGAAAAAGAGGGAGACATGATTCCTCCTTCCTTCCAACAGTAACATCCACTTTACAGTCATTACTAATGGAAATGTTATTGTCTGGAGACACGCTGAAATAATTCCTAACCAAAGACAGGTTGGGTCCTTTTACATGTCACTTGCAAGTAGTGATATGGTTTGATGATGTCATCAAGTGTGCAATGGATGTTGCATTCAAGGTTGGCGGGGAAATGCTGAAGCCACATGATTTAATGCAAGGTGTGTCAAAATATTTTTAAAACTATACATCAGATTTGTTATATTTTGACATTTTGAAAGAGAGGAGAAGTAGCCGAACAATTTGATGTATATGTGCATGGTATGTTATGTGTGTCATTACAAAAACCAATACCAATATTTTTCGATACATTTTAATGTCGATATTGGTCGATATCGATGGTGGACCGATAATATCGAACATCCCTAGCTATTAGTGTTATTGTTGAAACTGAGGCTGCTGGGTGTGTTTTTACTGAGTAAACAATAAATAAAAATAATTTTTATTAAACAGCTGTGATGTCATTTATAGCTATAAGAACCTTCTCCAGTCCTTCCAATAAAAGTCTCAAACACACATGTACCTCAGCTTATGAAAATAAACAGCTAATACTGATCTCTGGTAAAAACTCAAATAGCTTTTTAGGCTTCACTGTCTTCAGATATACATGTTTAGACTTTTATTGTGAAGGATGAAAGGAAGTTCTTTGAGTTTTGGTCTAGAAGCTGCTACAGAAGTCACCAAAAGACTTATTACTTTTTAAAGATAGAGTAAAAACACACCCAGAACCCTCGGTTATGATAATAATAAAAACAGAATAAACACAGTCAGGTTCTGGAGCGTTGTCGTCCTGAAGCTTCAGAATTTTTTAATAGTTTTTTAACTTCCTTCCTGGCATTTTGACTTTAATCTCAACACTTCCTTTTAATTGTCTTCCCAGAGGCACTAATACTCCACTGAAATACAAACAGCAGAGTATTCTGACAAGTTTATGGTTTTAATTTATTGGGGAGATATTATAAAGTATTAAAAAGGATATTTCTGGCTTTTTTTAAAGTGTGTTTCTGTGTAAAAGTTATAAATAATTACTATCAGTTGTAGCTAGCTTACTGAACAGCCTCAGTTTGGAAAAACAGCATTTTCACCATGAGCTAACGGCTAGTCCAAATACAGCAGAGACCAAATCGGATTGCTTCCATCTCAAAACAGCTTCATTTGATTTCATGCAAACTTTATTCTGAAAACCTTTACTCAGCTTTCTGTTTCACATTACAAAGTTATTTACATGAAATTCCATGTTTACATGCAAAATGTAGAATTTTCATTACATGCAGGAAATTATCAATACTTCTGCCAAATTAACTTTTAAATGATAAAACGACCAATGCAAAGGTTTATCAAATACACCTGAACTGCTGTGAAATTTAAGATATGAGATGTTAATGTACATTTTATTAAGGTTGCACTTTATAACAGGGGCTGCACCAAAGTGCTTTACAGCAGAGCAACATAAATGGTAAATCTTGACAGGCATGAAAATAAACTGTTAAAGTGCCTGTGACTCCATATTTAAATCACTTTATATTAAACAGGTGTAATCTTTGGTGCCTCTAGATCAGCGTTGCACCATTATAACTCAAAATACGCTGTAATTATTTCCTAACGAGCAACTCAGAGATCAGAAGAAAGCGCCGCCTTCCGGTTCTGCTGGGTTTCTCCTTATTTGGCAGCCTGACACTTCTGCTGCAGCAGGGGGCAGTGTTGTCACGTGAAAGAGAAACGAAACTGAAACTAAACGCTACACGGTCTATGGGCAATGGCGGCGGCACTGCCTCGCTCCAGTTGTCGTGAACGTGCATGTGGGAGGAGAATTGACCATATAAGCAAGTCCGGATCACTATGACCTCATAGCGGGCTGGAGTGAAAAAAACTGTTTGAAACCTGGGTCTGAAATCTGGAAGAGCTTCTCACTGGCTGTACTAGGAGACCGATGGACGCCGTTTTTTGCTCTTTCTGGCAGGTTTAAGGTGAGAACTCAACATTGCAACATGATAGATAAGTCAGAAAACATGGAAAACCATGTCATGGGCACTTTAAAAAAGCCAAAAAGCATAAGGACAGCTCAGGAACACAATCAGGTTCAGTACAGTGTTAATTTCGTAGACGAAATATTTTCGTTATTTATTTCGTCACGAATATATTTTGCCGAACGAAAACTAAACGAAATTCAAAAATATAAAACGGAAAAAGACGATGACGAAGACTAAATCGGCGGACCTTTTCGTCAGGAACGAAAGACGAGACGAGAATTGACAGTGACGAAATCCAATCAGAAAACGGGAAGAATTTGACGAACATACCAAAGAACCAATCAGCAATCGGAGCAGGCGGGACTAGAGAAGGGAACCAATCAGCAAACGTAACAGGCGGAAGTAGATGAGAAAGGAACCAATTAGAGTCCGCCTTGTCAGGACGCGCCGGAATTTGTAAACAGCAAAGCAGACTCCGACAGGAACAAAATGTATTAAAAGTGGGTCACATGAACAGAACGGAGGCAGAGTTACGATGCAAATTTTAAGATAATAGTGGTGAATGCAGCAGAGGATCAAACAGCTGTCAGGGAGACAGGAAATATGGAGTTATGGAGTGAAATGACCGAAGACGGAGCGTTGTGGCGATCACGTTCTGTGGGAGGAGACGGACCGCAGCGTGAGAACAGCTGATCAGACTCTGTGAGTTAAAGCCTGCAGACTTTTGATCTGACACGTCATGAGCAAAGTTCTGACAGTTTGCATTATTATGGTATTTATTTGCTCAGGACCACTAGTGTCTTTCCTGACAGAACTCAACACACAGTAGAATATGAATTACAGATCTTTGTGATTGAATTAATAAAAAAAATATATTAAAGGTTTCTAAATAAGATAATATTTAAACTACTTAATCAAATTTTCAACAAAATAGTTTATTTTAAAAGTGAATTTAGTTTTTTTTTCTGAAGATTAGTCTTGGAAAGGGCTGTGTCTTATAATTGGGGTCATTAACAATATTGGGAACGTTGATAAAGGGCCATTTGTTTATATAATACTTAATAATGCACTAATGTTAATAAAAGTAAAGTGTTACCCCATTTCATTTAAAGAAATGTAAAATAATTACACCAGAGGAAAATATATTAATATTAGTGAAATATGCCTATTTTATATTTAGTCGACTAAAATTCGGAACTATTTTAGTCGACTAAAATAGTTCAGAATTTTAGTCGACTAAAATTAGACTAAAATTAAAACAAATTGGACGACTAAAACTAGACTAAAATGAAAAAGAATTTTAGTCAAAAGACTAAGACTAAAACTAAATTAAAATTTCATGCCAAAATTAACACTGGTTCAGTAGAGTCAAAAGCCAGTGAGTAGAAGTGGCTCTTTAGGAGTTTCTATGTTTAGAACAGGTCTAATAGGTCAGCTCTGCTTTTTACAGCATGGAGTGGTAATCTTGTTTTATTTCACTTTAAAGGGGCTAGGTTCAGAATTTTAATAAAAGTAATCATGCATGTTCAGTTTATTTAGGTTAATGAGTGATGAAGCATTTTAAATCAAAAAGAATGAGGCCACCCATGTATCATTCCATTATCTTGAACAGGCTGAGCTGTAAAATGTTCTGCAATTTGGGGACCGAATTTCCCGCACTGTCCTACGGATGTGACGCCAACTGACGCTGCTGCGCATTCTGGAAGCTAAAAAAGTACCGTAATAATAAAAGTATATCCAGTAGGTGGCAGTGTTGCACCGTTGTGTAGTGTTGCTAGTCAATGGCGGACTTCCTTATCTAAACCAGTGGTTTTTCTCATAAAACTGGTGTTATTTTGGCAGCGTTTATGGAGCTGAAAACCTCTCTGATGGATTACAGGGTTTCTCAGAGCTAAAGGTGCTGTTATAGGCGACCGCACAGCGATCTGTCCATGTTTATGGGTCTCAGGACGATAGGCCTCAAATCCCCGACTATTTCCTGGACCTCAGTCCGCTTACAGTGAATCAAAGGCGGGTGTGCTGCGCACGCTCCTCCTGGTGCTCCAGAGCGCCACTCCGTGATGCGAACTTGAGAAATCTAGGGTGATAGAGGCGGCGGGACGTGATTCTATCACCCTAGATTTCTCAAATTCACCTCCGGGAGTCAGAGAACACCGACTGATTAAAGCTTTCAGCTATACGGGCAGCGGTGGAAGGACGAATATAGCAGCTAGCGAAATTAGCTCTGTTGGATCCCCCCCCCCCGCTTTCGGACCCTGTG
>SSNR01000180.1:784152-806775 GCA_006937965.1 Callopanchax toddi
GGGGGGGGGGGGGGCTTTTTTTTTTACCATATTTCATTTTATATTAATAAAATGTATGTTTATTTATGGAATCATGTCTCTGGCTGCCTTTGGTTGAACCCTTATGAGATAATTGAGAAGTTTGTGCGCGCTCCCGTTCAAGGCTGTAGTTATTTGCAGCGCCAGGCGTGGCGATCGTGAGTTTTGTTTCTTAATCCTGAACCCAGTCCCTTTAAATGTGGTTCAGTTTGAACCGCTTGTCTGAATAAATCCATATCTAGTGTGGATTGTTGCCATCTTAAAAGGAAGTTTATTTTTATTGAACCTTTCAAAAATAAATTCACATTTGTTTCACATCTAAGCGTCATAAAAGACACAAATATAAAATCTGTTTGGTTAAAATAAAATATAAGTCATAAAAAAGGCTAAAATACATTTAAATAAAACTAAATTTTTCTCTGATCCTGGTTTAAAAAGATGAGTTTTAGCTGCTTCTTGGAGTCTACTGAGCAAAAATGGAAGGCCATGAGTTCCAGTGATTTCAAATGAGGATTTGCTGACAGTTTGGAGAAGCTCTCAAATGATACATGTAGATCTAAGGAAGCTTAAAGGAATAAAAAACGTGTGAATTCTGACAGAGCAGCGAAGCAGTCTTTATGTTTTGTTTCAAATCAGGTTTTCAAACATGTTACTAATTTTTATCGCTAAACAACTTGAACCACAACAACCCTCAAAAGATAACAATGCTGCACAATCATTTTAGATATGGCAAAAGAAAAGGCCACATAAACAAGAACTAAAGACAAAAAGTAGAGATTCAATTCAATAATAACTCAAAGTTTTGGGGTTGAATTTTCTCATTTTATGCATAAATTATACTAGAAATACAAGTTATTTTTACCACTTCTAATGTGGATTTGTTCCACCTTAAAAGTAAGAAAGTTTGTTTTTCATAGCACCTTTCAAAATAAAATTACAAGGTGTTTCATGACTAATTATCACAAAAACACAAAGATAAAATTTGTCTAGTTAAATAAAACATTTGATTTGTTTAAAAATGAGATTTCAGCTAAGTCCATTCAGTATACAGAGCAAAATGTAGAAGGGTAATCATTTCTAGAGCAGAAGAGCCACAACTACCAGGTTCAGTCTCCTTTAGTTGACAGTCCTGGTCTGGGGATCTCGGGGTCTTGGTTGTGACAATCAACTGAAGTAGATCAAAAATGTTTGGAGCATCATCCTGACTCCACGGAGCCTTTAAAGGTGTGGTTTACTCGTGTTTTAAAAACATCTGCAGTGTTCTCTGTGTAAATCAATGCCTTATTATGAGTCATTTTTATAAAGAAAAAAGCTCTGATGCTTCTATTCTCTGATGCAGATGTTTGCTGATGCAGAGCTGTGCTGCAGGAGGATTCCTCATCATTATTAATGATATGCACAACCCTCACTTCTGATTGGATATCAGTAGTGTGTTTGCATGCACATCAGAAAACCTAGCTATTGCCTTATTGACTGAAGTTGTTTTTTTTTATGCATGTAAAGGCGTTAGTCTGGCTGAAGTTGAACTGGCTCTAATCGAGCTGAAGCACCCAGTTCATTAACATAAAATCCACCTGGATCCACCGAGATGCCTGTGGGGCGGTGCGAGCCAAGAGATAGGCGAGACCATGTTTGCAAATTCGCGTTGTGGCGTAGATCTGCGAGGTTTTTCAAATCCTGAAACCTGAAAATTCTATCAGAAGCTAAAGCTGGAGATACAAGACTGTTTTCATGTTCAGCCTGCATGAAAAGCTCAGAATGACCAATATTAATCAGAAAAAACATGAAAATTTTCTTTTGTTTTTTCAGTAAACCACACCTTTAAGGTCCACCACACTGAACAGAACTCTGTATCGAACAGGAAGTCGATGCAGACAGATCATCAAAGGTGTGACATGGCAGAGTTTGGAAGATCTAAAACGTTAAGCAGCTGCATTTTTGATGAGCAGCAGGAGCTCCAGAGAGGATTTACTCAGACAAATGAAAATAGTAACAATAATTGAACAAAAATCAAGCAAATTTTAAAAAATATCAAATGAAACTTTTAGTTTTTAAGGGTTATTGTGTCGAAAGAAAGTGAACCTGAGTTCATGCAGTGGTTGAAGATGAACACCACCTGCTTTATGATCATTTCTAATTGTGATGTGATTTGATAATTAAAAGTTTTCCTGTTGGAAAAAGATCAAACAAAAAGTCCTGAGAAAACAACAGTAAGGAGGATTTATTTTGAGAAAAACAACCGTGAACCTTCAAATTAAAATGTTATCCAACAGATTTACTTCAGCCCTCTGATGATATGGTGACCTGAAGCATAAATATCATGATATATCTGTTTCTATTTAATAAACAAAAATGCAACTACTAGTATTTTACAGGTTTAATAATAAATGTGATGCTTATGAATTTTAACATTTTGAAGCACATTTACAGGTAAGTAGAGTGGCAGGTTTATGAGAAGTAGCTGTTCACTAAAAAAATGTAAAGGATGAAATTTAGAAGTGATAATAAGCCCTGCTAGTAGAAACGAAGCAATTAATTTATAAAGTACCAGTTCACAACACAAGTCTTTGAGCACAAAAGTCATAAAATTAGATTAGTTGTAAAAAGTCAATTAGTCAAATTTGCTCGTTATAAAGGAAGCAGCAGACTGGACTGAAGAATTACTTAAATTCAATCCCCCATTCTGAGCAGTACGAGGGCGACAGTGGGAAGGAAACCTTCCTTCAACAGGAAGAAACCTGCAGCAGATCCAGGCTCTGAGTGGATTCTGCCTCCACCGACTGGGGTCTGAGAGGAAAGGGAAAAGTAATAGTGAAGGTATAATGCTTAAAAATGTATTTTAAAGGGAAGATGTGCATAAATAGTTTGGGGAAAGTGATGATATGGATCCACATGAACTAAGAAATAAAATAGGAGTGAATCTATGACAGAGCAGCTTCATGGACAGCAACAGCAAGTCCCTCATACAGGCTTCGTATCAAATCAGGTTATCAAATGTGAGATACTGGTTTCGCTTGCTAAACTACTTGGATTGCAACAGCCTTCAAAAGATAACAACGCTGCACAATCATATTAGATATGGCTAAAAATAGGCCAAACCAAGAACTGTAGACAAAATGTTCAGTTATTTTCTAATTATGTTGGTCAGTCACTTAATAGCTCAGAGTTTTTTGTTTTGTTTTTATGGTTACGTTGTTAGAAATACCAGTCAGCTGCAGGTTATGTTTTGGCCAAGTGTAATGTGTCCCTTTATGATCAATAGTTCTAAAGTTATTGTGCTTGTTGCTTAAAACATGACCTATTTTCTGTTCTGCTTCCTGCAAAGTCAAGAGTCTGGCGTTAGCTCGAAAATTAGCCATGCTAACGTGCATTTTGTAGACTGATGCGGACGTTTGACTCAAAACAATTCTAGCGTAAAAAGAATGAAGCTCGACTCGACTCAAACTTTTAGAGAGCGCTTTTAAAACAACAAGGTGTCAAACATTGTGCAAAAATAACAAAACTTTAAAAACAGAAAAATATATATTTTTTAAGTTCAATGGTAAAATAATACAAGCAATAAAAGTTGGTGCAGGAGTCAGATTTATCCTGTATTAAAAGGCAACGAGAAAAAATATGTTTTTAAAAGAGATGTAAATGTTCAGCAGGCTGCTCGGGGCAGCCGCCCCAAAGGCGCGCTCACTACAGGACCTCAGCCTGGACCTCCAACAACAGCTGATTCGCTGACCTGAGAGCTTGCTGGAGTATAAATATTCAGCAAGTCTACAATAAAGCTGCTCTGGTAAACTTTCCATGACCAACTGTGCTAAAATCTACTGGAACAAAAGTATAAAAACCTGATGCCTAAAACGTTAGGCCGTGATGCAAAATAGACGGCAGTGTGAAAATACAACAACTTCTGAATGAAATGCTGTCAAACTAAGGAAATCAGTGCAATTTTAAGAGACAGCCGTGCACTTTGATCTCAGCTGGTTTGGACTAACATTATTCCTCTGGAACATAAACTTCATTTCTCCAAACTGAGGTTGTTCAGGAACAGACTTCACTTGTTTTTTTTTTTTTAAATAATTATTTTAAAATCAGGGTTAGGGTTATCTTTCTGCTCTTGCGTCACTCCAACGCTGCACAAAGCAGAAGTTTTCAAATCAAGTGTTTTGTTTTCGCAGCGTAACACAAAGTACACGTAGAGACTTGAGATGAACATCCTCTGAGTGTGACTGAAGGAAACTCTGCTGTGGAGCCTCTTACCTCGGTTGACTCATCTGGTGCACTTGTCTGTTATCTTAGTGAGATGACAGAACAGGTTTTACTATTCAAGTTAATCAGTCCGGTGTGGATGTAGCTGATGTATGCAGTCATGATGCACATGCAGTCCTTGGCCCTATCTCCTGCGTCACATTAGAAGGGATTCTCATGCTGGGGCCCACGTAGTTCTAGGATAACATTGGCACATTCATATCAGTGATGTGTTCTTCAGATGCTCTAATGACCCAGTTTTTTTAAGAGACCAAATTGTAACTATTATGCAACTTCCGGCATTTTTTCTGAAGCCAATACTTTTGCTTATGTGATGGATTTATGTGAACAGTTTGTATTTAATCTGTTTTAGCTGATAAAATAAAGTATCTCAGGATTGCTTCATTAGGGGCCTGAGAGCTGAGAGTGGGAGCTGTTTTTTCTGACTGCTTGGAGCTTTTTTTTTTAAACTGTTGTCTGCACAAGAGGTCAGACTGTTCTAGTTCATGTTTCTTCACAGGGAGCTCAGCAGCATCTGCTGCAGCGATTCTAAAACGTAATCCCTCTGTATTACAAGACAGTAAGATAACCAACACTTCATTAAACATCACATTCAAGTAGTCAACACTTTAAAGTGTTAAAAAACTGGACAAAAGTTAATGTTTTGTTTTTGACGTTTGAGCTAAAGTTCATTAACTTTAAGATGACGTTACAGTTTATAAACTGTCCCCAATGGATGTTTTTGAATTACCTGAACAAACTGTTGCTGTTTTACATTAAAACATAAATTCTACATGAAAAATGTAACTGGTTGTGCAGCTCCAGCATTCACCAGAGTAGAAAGTCAAAGAAAATAGAAACGTTAGCGCCACCGTGTGGTGAACAGATATAGAGTAAATGAAAGAGGAAAAGGGCGTTTTGTTGTTTCCTCATTTATGGTTAAATTGTGTTCAAAACGCCAGTAAACTGCAGGTTATCCTTTAGCCAAAATTAGATTGATTAAAAAACTGAGTTTTCTTAATGTGCTACTCTCTGAAACAACCTAAAACGTCATCATTTTAGCAAAAAGTCTCCAAACAAACAGAAGGTTTGTCATTATTGTCGTCATTAGGTTATTTTGTAACTATCAAACGCAGCGGGTTGTTAGTTTTTAACTCAAATCTCATAAAACTCCACCCAGAACGGGATATTTTACTGGCTCATGCAACGTTATTCTCCTGTCTTTAGATCAACTTTGCATTTCACAGTGTTTTAGGCAGGCAAGGAGGCATCCTCTCTCCTGTTCTTTTTAACCTACATAGATGGTTTATCAGTGAAGTTCAAAGCCTGTAGGACAGGTCGTGTGGCCGGTGGTATTGTGATAAATCATCTGATGTATGATGATGACTTGGTGGTTCTTAGTCTGATTACTGATGGTCTTCAGCAGTTATTAGATATATGCTCTGACTATGGGGTAGAACACAATATTGTGTTTATTGCAGCTAAAAGTGCAACATTGGTTTGTTGGGCGAATGAGGACAAACAGATACATTTTTTAGATTTCCATCCTAAAACGCTGTGATCAGTGACACCAAAAAGGTCAAATAACTTGGTCATATTATTACAGAGGACATGACAGATGATGATGACACGGGGCCGTATGTTATATGCTCAGGCAAATACACTCACTCGTAAGTTTGGGTCTTGTTCTGATAGAGTAAAGATAATCTTGTTCAAAGCTTATTGTACACCACTGTGCACGGCCCACCTATGGATTAACTACAAGAAAGGTAGTCTGCACAGGTAGCATATGACGCTCTGCGTTTGCTATTGAGGAAACCTAGATGGATGAGTGGAAGTGAGACATTTGTAAATGTGAGGGTACAAGCACCCTACAAGCTGCCTTACGAACTTTTATGTATAAATGTATCTGTAGGCTGAACAAATCCTAAAATGTGATTGTTGTTCATGACCAATACTTGGTTTAGAGCAGGGATTCCCAAACTGTGGTGCGCACACCCCTGGGGGTGCGCGAGCTGCCACTAGGGGGTACGCAAGATGAAAACTGTAATAGCGGAAATTTGAAAAAATTACACATTTACAGTGTATTTTTCTCCACTCAGTAAAAATGTGTAAATAAACATGTATACCATTATTGTGTGGAGCTGTGGGACAATATTTGGATGAACTCTTGAGTCTTTTTTCTGTCAATCATGCCCTTTCGAGCAGACCTTTATTTTGAAGGCGACGATCACTTTTACTATTAGTTCCGGGGCAAAGTTGCGAGGAGCTGCTGGACTGTTTACCTCATCAAATTGATATTATTTATTCAAAGAATCCTTCTTGACGGCTTGTAACAACTCTACCGATTGATTCCATATGTGTCCTTATTTAATCAACTCCATGGTGAGTCGTTTTCTTTGTTTCTTTTGATTTTACTAAAGATGCAGCGCTACTTTCTGCCGCCGATGAGCTAATGGCTAACGGAGCTGGGTGTTTATTTTTGCATCATTTAAAAATATTAACCAGTTAGTTAAGTGAACTGTCAGCTTAATCCAGTGTAGTAACCTCCTGCTCACTTCCAAACATTTGATCAGTACTCTCCCATACACACCTGCCGTCTTTACAAGATAAGCACATCACATGGAAATGTGAGGGGCATTTACTGACCGTAGGACGCGTGACTCTCACAGTAATCCTCGGTTACATAATATTTAATTATTAAACACTCAAAAGTATCGAAAATTTGTAACATTAATGATTCGTAGGTACCAGAAGTTTGTTCAAATGTCAAAGGTCTCCATCCGGGGATTGGGGGTGCGCGAACACAGCTGGGACATAGAAGGGGGTGCGTGGCAAAAAAGGTTTGGGAACTGCTGGTTTAGAGCAATATGCTACCAGTCAAAGATGTGGAAACACTGGTACAGCAGTCTTTTTCTTTATAAAGAGTAGTGAATTACACTCTTAATATTGTTATTTTATTTTTTACTATAACTTTTTACTTGTGTGTATATATATATATATATACTATACTATATATACACTTCCCTTGTTTTCCTGTCATTATTGTTCTGTCTGATATTTTTGTATACTGTATTGTGCTTCCTGTATGTTTTTTCTGCTACCTGTGAGATTGGACTGTGAGTCTGGAATAAAGGATACTTGACTTGACTTGACCAGGCAGAAATACTGAGAAATTCCTGCTGGATATTTATGCTGCTACTAAGATTATTTACACTTGTAAATAACCACAAAATTCCATGTAGATAACTGTAATGTAAAATTCCCACAGTGTAAAGGCTTATAAGTGAATGTTGTATGAATCACAATAATTTTGAATAATTTGGAGCTGTTTTCTATTTTTAAAATAGCTAAAACGTCCCTTTAAATTCTTAACGTGGCACCAACAATTAATTAGTGACTCATCAAACCAGTTTGCTATCAGACTAAAAACCCTTCCTGGGTTAAAAGCACAAGGATTCACTTTAAAAAACTGATAGTTTATTACCCAGGATTTTCCCTTTTAAGGTAATCCCTGTACAAACACAGGACCTGACAAGAAAAAAAAAAAAACTTAAGCTCCAACAGAGATCACTCTGAATCAGAAGTTTCTCAAAGAATGTCTCTAAAGAAGGAAAATAAATTACAGATACATTAATATTTTTAAAAGATTGATTGAACTTTTATATTTAAAGGCATACTATGCAGATTTGCTTGTTTATAGCACCCCCTAGTGTCCGTTTTAAATCACTGTCATAAAAACGTTAGCATTGTCTCACTCAGGAACACATCCCTCGTGAGACACGTGACTTTGTGAGACTTCAGGGCACTGGACCGGAGACTCAGAAGTTGCAAACGTGGTATTCTGGATCCAAGCAGCAGATGGGGCTGAGTGAGTTTTTATTAACCCTGTAAAGGGTCAGATTAGCACAGACTGGCGCAAGAAAAAGGTGTAAAAATATGAAAAAGTTACATAGTGTGCCTTCAAAACAAGGTAAATTTGTTACGAATCATTTTTAACTCCAAATTACAAGTTCATTAAATACGTGTAATTGTATTTTTAAGAACATTTGTCTGGCTCATCCTTCTGCTCGTCCTCCTCTTTCACATCCGTGACCTCCTCCAACCATCTAACGAGCTCCGTCAGCGTCTTCATGTCCCGGCTCTTTCTTTCCAGCAGCTCACCACGGAGACTCGAGATGTCCTGTTTGATCTTTTTCAGTTCGCCTGTGGGACAGAAACGAGCAAAAAGCTTTGATTGCTTTTTTCCTTTTTGGTCGTCCTGAATAAAAAGTGTTGCATTGAGGAAATTTACCTTCATTCACTTCGTCTTTATCCCTCTCTCTCTGTGCTTTTAACATGTACCTTTTGATGAGACAGTTCATCACTTTCTGTAATGAAGAATGGATGATTTGAGTCGTAATTTGACAACAATGTATTATGGGTAAAAAAAGGAGTGGGGGCTCCAACTTGACTCACTGGGGAGTTTTAATAAAATCATTTTCTTCATGGTTTTGACAGATATTTTATACATGCTGTATGTTTGCACAATAGCAATAACACCCTGAATATTAATTAAGATATTTGTGCATAATTTTTCTTCTCATTTGTGCAAAACTTTTCTAAGGAGAGATCATTTTCAGTCAAATGACTTTGTTTACCTGATGACGAGAAGGATGATGAGCTGATTCCTCCTTCAGTTTCTCACGTTTTCTTAACTAAGATTAGAAAAAAACAAGAACCAGCTTTAAAGCTGCAATCTGGAGTTTTCCCCATTCAGAAATTATTTATTAAGAAATTCAAATCAGAGATAGTCTGACCCTATTCTGTGATATAAGGTAAGGCAATACATCCATATTTTTATTTTGTGCTAAGCCCACCCCCGTCCCATAGAACACAATTAGAACTGAGCGCCGGTTAGCGTTAGCCAATAGCGCTAAGACATCCACTTACATACAGATGTCAATCACAGAGAGTGTCTGAGTGTTTACAGAAGTACCGAGACTGATGCAGTGTTGGTGACATTTCTTATGGACAAGTAAGTCTTTATATCAATAAACATCCTAATGATCAATGTAAAACAATGTACTGCTAATCCAGCTGTAAACTTAATGCTGTAAATTTCAGTAAATTAACATTAAACTTAAATAAAACCAAATTTTTTGGAAAAAACAAAAGAAGCGATTGCATTAAAATCTTGGTGGATGGTGTTGAGATTGAGAGAGTGAATGAAATCAAGTTCCTGAGTGTAATTATGGATGATAAAAATCAGCTGGAAACCTCATGTAAAACACATACAGAGTAAAACTGTCTCAGTACTGAATAGAGTCAAACACATTCTGAACTACAGTTCACTCCGTATTCTTTACTCCTCTCTGATTCTGCCATACCTTAACTACTGTGTTGAAGTATGGGGTAATACCTACAAAAGTACATTAGCATCGATAACTATATTGCAGAAAAGAGCTATAATAATGTTTCATAATACTGCTTACCGAGATCACACAAATCCTCTTCTTTTAAACTCAAAAATGATCAAATTCTCAGATCTGGTCCAGTTTCAAACAGCAACAATGATGTTCAAAGTAACAAAGAGTCTCCTCCCTGATAATATTCAGAAACTGTTTCTCAGTAGAGATGGAGGAGATCAGTTTAGAGGAGAGTTTCACTACAAACAGCCTGCAGTCAGAACCTCACTGAAAAGTTTGTTTACTTCAGTAGCAGGAGTCAAGTTATGGAATGGACTGAGTCCAGTAATAAAACAAAGTCCAAACATGAGACGGTTCAACAAACAGTACAGAAATGTTATTTTCACTAACTACATGCAGGCAGTGAATGTATAATCATGTTAGCTCTATGTGGTTAAAAGTTGTGTATTTATGTATATAGGTGTATTTATGTAATATATAGGTGAAGTTATGGGTTTTAAATACTTGAGGTGAATCTATGTCTGTGTTTATGTATATGGATGGATGGATGTGTGAATGTAGATCCATTGTTTAGGCATGAATGTGTGTTAGAGTTGTTTTTTGGTTCTTGTACATATCAGTGTATATAAGAGTCTACATGTATTCAGGTGTAAATCCTTGTTCCTAGTTGCTAAATGAGTCTGTCCTAGTGTAACTGCACAGGAGGACTCGCGTTATATGCGCTTGTTGAACTGTGCAAAAAGGAGTAGGACCAGAGAAGCTTTTGCTTCAACCTACTTCCTTTTTGAACACTTTCATTTTTCATATACCTTATGAATTACTATTATTATTTTATTATTATTTATTTATGTTTTCTTTTCTTTGTATGACGTACATGTTCGAAATAAATCTTGAAATCTTGAAAACACCGAAGTGGGAAGACGGTTTAAGCTGCAATATATTTTTCCACCTCTAGATGGTGCCGTCTGACAAAACTCCAGACTGCAGCTTTAACCCTTTAACTGGACAGTCAGCCTTGTGGAAGAGAACATGTTCATCTTTAAAATGTTAAACTTAAAGTGAACTTCACAAAAAACTAGAAAAAAATCTGTAAAACAAACAAACAAAAAAATAATAACACGATATAAAAGTTAAACATTGTTAAACATTATTGTCTCAAATGAATAACAGAAAAAAATGTTATTGCTTCTTTCTTGCTGTGAAAGTTAAAGGGTTAATGTTGTTAGAACTGTGAAATTTTATTATAACAAAGGGTCAGATGTCCTAAAATAAATGTTTTTTCATGCGTGCGTGGTTTTTATGTTTTTAGGTTGATGTCTCACATTATTAAGCTCCGTCTCATCCTTTGCTTTTTCTTTGCTCTTACTCAAAGGCCCATCCAAAAGAATTTTCTTCACGTCCGTCATGAGGGAAACAACATATTTAGGACTGGGTATGAGGTTAAAGGGCACCGGCAGGGGGCTACCATGATCAAAGTAGGAGAACCACAGCTTGGCTCGGGCAAATTTCCACTCAACATCAGCATCGTCCTATAAGAACCAGAAAGCATGGAGAAAATTCAGAATAATGAAAGATATGTGTTCCTAGACAGCATGAAATACTTCAAACCCAATTTATATAAATGTGCTTTAGTTTGACCTCTATTTCCTGGAAGGAGCTGTTGAACATGGCTATGAGCATATTCAGCAACACGATCACCATGATGATGTTGTACACCCCATACAGAACATAACCTATGTTCTCAATGAACTTGTGGTTGATGTTAATGACCACTGATTTAACTTCTGACAGTCCAAAGATGGCCCAAAATAATGTTTTGAAACTTTCTTCAACCCTGGAGGGACAGAAAAACAGGAAGTGATTTGGTAGATGATGTGTATGGAACACGTGGCAGATTTATTCTGAAGACTCAATTATTGCAGAAGACTTCACTTACGTTGTAAATGCGACGTTGTGCTTCGCCCCAAGATAGTACGAGTACAGGTTGAACATTCCCACCATGAACGCCACAAAAACGGTCATAAAAATCACCATGAATTTAAAAATGTCTTTCACTGTTCTCCCCAGTGAGATCTGCAAAGGACCAAACCTCTCGTTGGCCGGC
This sequence comes from Callopanchax toddi, assembly GCA_006937965.1. NCBI lineage: Eukaryota > Metazoa > Chordata > Actinopteri > Cyprinodontiformes > Nothobranchiidae > Callopanchax > Callopanchax toddi. The sequence continues at coordinate 795,919 of SSNR01000180.1, forward strand.
AGGATGTACGCGATGCGAGAAAAACTCAGAACGACGGCGATGGCGTACAGGCCTTCAGAGATGAGCTGTGGGTCGGAGGGCATCCAGTGAATTCTAGCTGAAAAAAGACAAAGCAGTGTCAGAAAAACATTAATGAACAGTAGTGTGCTTAAAATGGTATTCTGTGACTCTCATCAGCTTTAAAGCTGTTATTCAAACAAGCTAGGTTTAGCTAGCTATTTTACATAAACACGTCTCAGAGCTCTCACCCCTCCCATCAACTATAATCCTTATTGCCGTGCCTCCCTGGACATGGGACCACACATTGCCACAGTAACAAGAGAGTGCAAAACACCAGTTGTTGAAACGCTATGCTAATGTTTACCCTGGTTTTTCCTCTTTCTACGTCTAAACGTTTTTTGTTTTCTGCTAGCTGAAAAGCTGTTTTTCTTTTGGAACTCCAGTATTTTTTCCTCAAATTGAAGCGCTAACAGCCGGCTGTTTCTGTCCTTCTCTCACTTCCGGGATGTTCTGTTTTAAAATGCTCCAGCACTAGGGATGTTATCGATCAACCATTAATATCGGCCGATATCAGCATCAAAATGTAATATCGGAAAACATCGGTATCGGTTTTTGTAATGACACACACAACCTTTACATACCATGCACATATTATACATCAAACTGTTCGGCTACTTCTCCTCTCTCTCAAAATGTCAAAATATAACAAATCTGATGTCTAGTTTTAGAGATATTTTTATTTATTTGTCACACCTTGCATTAAAGCATGTGGCTTCAGCATTTTCCAGCCAACCTTGAATGCAACATCTATCAGCGCACACTTGATGACATCATCAAACCACATCATTACTTGCAGCATAACATGTAGCACGTAAGAGGACTCGCCAACCTGTCTTTGGCTTGGAATAATTTCAGCGTGTCTCCAGACAATAAAATTGCCGTTTGTAATGACTGTAAAGCGGAGGTTATGCGAGGAAGAATCATGTCTCCTTCTTTTTTTGAAGAGGAATTGAAGCAGTTGTCCTATTTTGCACAGGTAATATTTAAAGTTTAAGTATGCATGATAGGAGGTATGGAATGTTGATTACCTAAAACGATTTTGTTTGTCGTTTTTTTAATCGGGGGTACCCCGCTTATATATTTATATCAGTATCGGAAATTAAGAGTTAGACAATATCAGATATCAGTAAAAAAGCCAATATCAAGCATTCCTATCCAGCACGTATTAATGGAGGATCCAAGCAGAGTGGGAGTGAGGCGCTTCGGCGAGACAGACAGCCGGATTGTCCAATAGTTGCTTTCAGTTTGAAACATATGATTGGCTGAGGTTTTTAGAGAACTGAGAAGGAACCACCTTATTTATTTTTCTTTTTTTTTAATCATCAAAATATATTTATAGCTATACTATGTTAGAATGTTACAGAGCCCGTCTCATGACATGGTGGGAAAATAAATAAATTGTGGCCACGAAGTAACTATAACGTGCGCACGAAATAGTAATTTGTTCCCACGAAATATTAATTCGTGCGAACGTTAAACATATTTCGTTCCCACAAATTACTATTTTGTGGGAACGGAATAGTATTGATGATATTATCCCGCAGTGCACCCTCATTTCCATCTGCACCAGCCGTGATAACGATCTACCCACTGATGTTTGAGTGCCTTTTCTAATTCAGTTCTTGTCATTTTTACTTATCTTTGTCACTTTGTCATGAGCTGTATTACTTGTTACACAACTTTCAAACTTTCTACCACACATTTTGTTGTGTGGAGTGGTAAACTCGTGTTTCTGCAGGACGTGCAGCCCTGCACACAAATCATGGCACTTTTAAAGTAGAGCTGATTGATAAAGGGGACACGATATTTTAAACATAAAACCAGAGTCCAATATCTCCACCAATATCCAGAAATCACTGAAATGTCCCCAGTAATTCTTCTATCAGGGTGCAGACAAAGAGCTGCATCCCCCGCAATAGCCACAGCTGCCCTGCTGTGCGTGGAGTCCAGCCCGGGTCTCACGAATTATTCATTCGTGCGCACGTAATACTAATTCGTGCGCACAAAATAGCTTTTTGTGGGAACAAATTACTATATCGTGGGAACGGTATAACTATTTCGTGGCCACAATTTATTTATTTTTCTACAGTGTCATGAGACGGGCTCCTTAGAACGTTGTCAAGCGGCATGAAAAAAATGTTTTATGCTCATTTGTTTTGCAAATTACCTATATCACCTTTAATTCCTGAATAGGAAAAAAACAATTACCCAAAGGTTATTTATTTTAAAAAATACATAATTGTGATGATTCATGCAACGTGGTAGTTATTTATAAAAAATTATTTAGATAAAAAATGTTTTTGCTTGGTTTACTGTTGGATTCTGATGTTAAAGTTTGAATTTTTTCCATAAATAAAAATTCTGCATTCCAAGTGCTGAAATAAACTTTTATAAAAGAAAAAAATTATTAAATTAAAACTAATGAAGTTACATATTAAATTAAATTAATTATTTTTCATTTAAAAAGTGAAAGCTACAATTTGAGCCTCATATATTTTATATAAAAAACTATTTTCTCAATCTTTAAAGCCATACTCAGTAGCCAGGTAAACAAACGAGGTCTCGCTAGCTATTTTACAGAAACACGTCTCGGTGAACTCACCCCTCCCGTCGGGTGAAATCCATAGGCCAGCCTCCTGCGGACATTGGGACCACGGTTTGCAAAGGTGACAAAGCAGAGTCAAACTTCAGCCGTAGAAACGTTCCCCCAGCTTTTCCTCTTTTCACCTCCAAACGATTTTAGTTTTCTGCTAGCTGAAAAGGTGTTTTTTGGGGGGACTCTGGTATTTTTATCTTAAAATGGAAGCGCTAACCACTACTTCTACTTTCACTTTCACTTCCGGGATGTTCTGCCCCAAAATGTGTCTGGGCGGATTACAGTAATGCCAATCCAAGCAGTGAAGAAATACGGCAGACAGACAGCTGGATTGTCCAATCCTATCGTTCGGTCCGAACGATAGGATTGGCTGAAGTTTTTAGACAACTGCGGGACAACTACTTTATATGATTTATTTCGGGGTTTTTTAATCTCCACAATATATTTATGACTATACTATATTAGAACGTTGTTAAAAGCTACATTGTTTACCTGACTACTGAGTATGCCTTTAACAGATTTCTTTCATTCACACTTACCCAGCTGGAAATATTGTATCTCAAAGGGCAACGTCATGTTGCTCAGGTCCTCGTAGTGCTCGTCCACGTAACTCTGTGCAGAATGTGCGTGCCAGAAAGACATCAACCTGGCAACAAAGGAGGTCATAAAAATGGCCAAAATGCTAAAATCAAGAAGCTTCCAGGGATCTGAGAGGTACTCTTGGATGTCTTGTGACCAAATATTTTTACATTCTTCCCAGATTTTACCTGTTTGGGGGAAAAAAATGACATGAAATGTTTTTTTTTATTGTTACAAAACGATTAATAAAACACATTTAAGGGGAATGTTTGTGTACACATCTGACCTATAACCCAAGATATGATGAGAATCTCCATCCAGGTGAAGGGCGTTGTCTTCATCCTGAAAAGCTGTGAAGGGTAGTCGTGGGTTGTCATGTTAGGCAGCAGCGACGTTCCAGCAAAGCGGTCCGCCGCGTTCAGGACCAGCAGGCAAAGGAATATCACGAAGGAAGCTGCATGAGCCACGAACTTTACGAAGGGGCCACACATACGTTTTCCCAACTGAAATGAAAAGAAAGAAGAGCTGATGTAGCAGTGACATTACAAGAAACTAGGGACGCACCGGTTGGGATGCACTAGGGCCGATACCAGTATCGGTATCGGTTAAAGTTATCTGATACCAGGAACCGATACCAGTGGCTTCACTGTCTGTGACTTGTGATTTATGTTGTAGTTTCCTATATTGAACACTAGGGGGAGCTATTGAGCTAAAGAGGAACAGTGTGGGTTGAGAGCTGGAGATGGTGCCAAATAGTTCATTTTATTTGGTTAAAATGTGGAAAACTGCAATAATTTCACTGTGAAATCACAGAAAATGGTTATTTTTCACCTTATATTTTAGTTTTGTGATCATTTTAATATTTTTTTTTATTTAACTCGGTTATTTGTTGTAAAAAGCAGAGAAGAAAAAAAAACCTGTATTCCAATTTGTTGCATTTTTTGTGTGGTAGAAGTATCGGTATCGGTACTCGGTATCGGCGAGTACTCAGATTTAAGTATCAGTATCGGATCGGTTTTGAAAAAAGTGGTATCGGTACATCCCTACAAGAAACCTATCTGAGAGAAACATTTTGTCTGCTTATATATAGGTTTTGTGCAGAATATGTTCATACCTGTAAAAAACCGTCACTCTTTCCTACGTAAAATGTTTGAATGTATTTGTTACTGACCTTACTCGATGGAGCAATCAAGTAAATAAAAGCCAGGAGAGGCAGCCCAACAGCTATACCGAGGACCAGGAGAAGCTTTACTGCTACTGTTTGCTGACGGACTCCAGACAGGTTCTCGTACCAGATGGAGCGGAGCTGCTGCTGGCAGTTTGGATGGGCCACAAACTGCTTGTTCCAATGAAGGAAATGCAGATGGAGATGCTTAGTCAAATAATTTTGTATTCCTATTTTAAAATGGTTTTATTTTTGCTCACGTTTACCTTTTTCACTTCGTATTTTATTGCCAGTTTTAGCCTGATGAGATTCGGCCTGCCAGAGATTTCCGAGTCGGTGTCGCCGTTTAAAACGGCTTCCACCTCCTCTGTGTTTCGACACAAATCCAAGAGTCCCACCACGAAGTCTTTACACTGCATGGACAGTTTCTCATAATCGTTCTGTCACACAGAGAGGCAATGCAGGGTCATTTCAATAAAACAAAAAACACAAACTTGGTCAAATTAGATGTGCATTTTAATCCAAACTGTACCTTAAACTCCTTCTCTGTGTTCGCCAGAACTGCGAGCTCGTTGCTGAGCTCTAAAGCCGCCATCACAGGGTCTTGACTCGACAGGCAGAGGTATGCTTGACTGGCCAGACCTTTATATGCACTGATACGGGATTGTGAGTGGCTGAAAGAGTCACGGCTCTGCTGCTCGCTACAGTTCCTGCACTGGCAGAAGTAGTCGTGTGGCTGCTCGATACGGGCCCCCTTCATGAGAAGTACATGCACTATTTCGTACTCGTGGCACTGAGAAGCCAGGATGATTGGAGTGATGTCATGAAAGAAGTGTGAGCCACCTTCATCATGGGAAAAGAAGTCATCTTGAGCTTGGCAGGAACTGTTAGTCAACCTCTGACCATCTGCAAAGGCCTCATGGCTTAATATGGCCTCCACTGCGCGGATGCAACCTTTACTGATGGCTAACAGCAAAGCATCCCCTATCCTAGCAAGCTCCTTCCTCTCAATCAAAAACTTGCAAACTTCTAAATGCTCATTGGCAACTGCCAGCTGCAGTGCATTCTGGTCCATGTAGTTTACACAGTTGATATTGAGGTGTGGAAACTCTTCTAGCATCCGCTTCACTTCAGAAGTGTTGCCAAACTCCACAGCTTCCAGAAAAAGCTCCTCGCTCACAGAAAGACGGGATGGGTGAGTGTGGAATAGGTCACCGGCTCTCTGAGGTTTGGCTTCTGAAGGCCCCATCACCAGCATGGTCTTCTGTTCACTGCTCCATCTAAACACAGACAAACCAAAGCAACAAATAAAGAGTAAGACTTTGTAAAACTAGAACATTTCTCAAGAGATTTGGAGGGGTTTCAATGCAACTGTTCACAATTCCACCATCACAGGGTCCGTGTATACAGATAATGATGCTTCGATGCTTATACCTTGGCATCCATAATTATAGCTGAAGAATTTAACTTGCAGAAATATAGTTTGTTTACTTGTTAATAGTTTGAGCTTCAGGGAGACTGTGATTTAAAAACTGTCAGCTAAATTAATCCTCACACTAGATGTGTGACACCACCCATAGCCTCATCATCTGCTCTCTTTAATCACACGGTGGAGCATCGCTTATCCACTCAGCCCAGCTAAATTCATTTAGATTTATCCAGAACAATGCTTTCTGAGATAAACACTTTATCATCTAACACTGATAAAGTGTGACATGAATTAGAAAGGAATCATACTCTGACAGTGGCCATTTGTATGTTGTGTTAAGGACTCCATGTACTTTCTGTTCAGTAATTACATCTAAATAACATGATTATCTCTGGAGCTAATTGCTTCAGCACAAGTGATGCGGATGGCGGATGATGACAGTGCCCCTTAATTTAGCCATAATAAATGTTAACGTGATTTTACATGGGTGTCCTGGAAAGTGCATGCAGGAAATACAGTCAGCTGCATGGTCAAATGATTCATCTGAGCCAAATCCAGAGGAGATCATCTAAATTGAAAGTGCTGCCCTGCTGTTCTGAACTGAATCAACATTATTAAAATGACCTGAACCGAACGTGAAGGATGTTTTAATTTCTCTTTTAAATGCAAAATTATTTGAAAAATGTCTTAAAGTGATGATTTTGCATCATCACAGACAACCTGCATAGAGAAAATTGTTTGGTGTGTCTGGAGACTCACTATTACTTTAATAATGCACATTGAAAATTTATTTCTGGGGAAAAAAAATCAAGTTACAACAAGAATGTTACACTCACCAGAGATGACTGCTCTGCTCTTCCAAATAAGTTTATAATCACTTCAACCTTCAGGAGTAAAAACTGTCCAAAGATGTCCATCTGGACCTCACACAGACCACCTGTCTGACTGGCTTTCTCTGGGCGTCGCATCAGAGCTGCACGCCCAGTGGGCGGTTTACAAGCAGATTATAAGGAGTGTCCTTGGGGTTATGTTTCATTTCTAAAAATATATATATTTAAAATAAAATGTGTTGTTTGGATCTCACTGAAACTGCACCAAAAAACTAAATGCATCTCCTTTAATTTGAAGCAGTGGATTAATTGTCATAATAATCTCCTATTGTCCAGAAAGCTAATTATAGCGCCATTATCTGTTAAAATGTGTGTAAACCAGTGTTTTTGTTTGTCACAGTGAATATGATGGGAACATTCTAAGGACAGTAAGGATCTTTAATAACCTACCGACATGTAGCCGGCTAAATGTGAAATCTTGGTAGCAGGAAGCTCTGTGATTGGCTGCCAAGATTTCAACGGAGATTTATGCTGCGTTCCATTTACCTCGGAGGCCGGAACTCGAAACTGGGAATGACGTCACGCAAACAAGCGTTCCAGTTTGAAAAGTGAGGATACCAAAGTATAATTTACAGCTTTATTTCTTCTCGTGTTTGGTTCACACACAAACACATTGCCACTTGTTAACAGTACACATTCAAAATATTAGTTACACTTTAAATAATTCGATCATGCAAACTATAGTCAGAAGACACATTAATTCTGAACTTAGAGCCAAACAAGCAGATCTTGCAAAATAAACATGTTTTCACCATTTAACCGTTCTTATGAAGAGTCGCCATGTTTTTCCTCAAAGTCGGGGCTTTAAAAAAAAAACATTCGACTTTCCGAGTGGGAAGTCCGACTTCAGAGGGCGCTCCAGTTGATTTTACAAACTTTGAACTCGGACTTCCCACTTTCGAGGACAAATTGAAAGCACCACCTCAAGTTGCCTCGTTGGCGCAGTAGGCAGCGCGTCAGTCTCATAATCTGAAGGTCGTGAGTTCGAGCCTCACACGGGGCAAATGTTTTTGGAACAGCCAAAGTTAAAAAGATAAAAACTTTTGTCTTCTGATCGCTAGGTGAGCGGTTAAATCTCCTTTTGCGGCAAACCACGTGCTGAAGTATTCTTGAGCAAGATACTGGATCCTAAAGTGGCCCCCAATCAAATGCCAGCCCACTGCTCTCAGCGGCCCGTAAAATGAAAACAAAATTAAAACAAACTTTTCCATTAGGACAATGAAGGATTATTTATAATTTAAGCAAAGAAAATGAACAGTTTAAAACTAGTTTGACACAAAAACAAGCTGGTTGCTGGAGGGAGATATTAATTTCCGTAAGGTTTGTAGATAACGTCGAATAGGGAATTTTCTGAAACTAATAACTTATGGTTTATGGCTTTCATAATTATGCTTACATAATTCGGGAGCATATAACATGTACAATATGTGTTTATTTTAAAACCTGTTTTTTTGCGTTAATTTGCATTTATGCTTTTTAATTTTTAGTAGTCACTCCATATATTTCTGTACTTTATGTAAATTTGACCTTTTGTATTTACATACATGATATATCAAGACAATTCTGTATGATTATCTGTTTTACGCCACTCCCGGAAGCACCTGAAGGGAGCATGCGCGAGCTTTTCTGGTTGTTAAGGAAGTGCGTCCTTGGTTGCTACCGCGGAGAAACTGTACACAAACGGACTCCGTTTATACGTTTTTTCACGACGCCGAGAACGACGCGCGTTTTTGAGGAAACATGACGCTATGTGGACACGAATTTTTTCTTTACAAGTTTATTTTCGTTCTTAAAACGGATGAACGAGTTAAGGTTTGACGGTGCTGCTGACGTTAGCCTAACGGGACACAGCTCAGAGCTAGTTTCCTGTTCGGTGTCACCAAAAGTCTGGAAAGATGCAAGGAGCTCATCGGGGAAACTCTTCCTACCTCTTGTATCCTAACGTGGTGCTAAGACAATGTTTAATTCGTGAGAGTGTATTATTTAGACCGCTCATTTTAAAGTTTTGCACACTTCCTGTAACGTTTTGGTCCTTAGCAGGCTCACTTCCAGAAACTACAGGCTGGGAAATGAAAGAAACATCGAAAATGAGAGACAACTTTTGGCTCAGGAGCAAAAGTTATGTAAAGCCCGAGCCCGCAAGTTTTCCCTGGAGACCAACAGACGGAGAAAGTCAGTTCCCTTTTATTCCTTCATTCATTGACTGATCAAACAAGGTCTGCAACCCAAACCGCTCAGATTACAGTAAATAAGGCAGCTTTTTCCATTCACGTTAGGATCAGATATTCCTTTACTGCTCCCTAGCTTGTTCTGGTAATTAAAGCTGCCTTAGGTTTTACAGCTTTAAGAGACTGAAGGTGCTGGTAGGATTTTACAGTCTGACCTGGAAATAGACCTGTTCTACTAAAGCAGTCTCTCCTCTGGTGGCTAAAGCTGGAAAGGTTGTTCTGTATGAGTCTTAAATCCATTGCACATTCAGTAAATGTGTGTTTTATTATTAACAGAGGCTAAAAGTGAGATGTCCCGTTAAAAAAATGGAGATATTAAAGTGCCCGTGACTCCATATTTAAATCACTTTATATTAAACAGGTGTCATCTTTGATGCCTCTAGATTAGCGTTGCACCATTATAACTCAAAATACGCTGTAATTATTTCCTATCGAGCAACTCAGAGATCAGAAGAAAGCGCCGCCTTCCGGTTCTGCTGGGTTTCTCCTTATTTGGCAGCCTGGCACTTCTGCTGCAGCAGGGGGCAGTGCCGTCGCGTGAAAGAGAAACGAAACTGAAACTAAACGCTACACGGTCTATGAGTATGGAAAGCCACAAGTGACTTTAACGCACGAATTTTCGCGTGTCTTTAACGCGTAAACAACGCGTGAACAACGCGTAAACAACGCGCAAAATACACGTATTTTACGTGTGAAGTGTAGACGCGAAATATACGCGTAAACAACGCGTAAACAACGTGTAATCAACACGTACTTTTCGCGTCTCGCTGATTGGCTCCGAAGCCCTTGGGATGAACCAAAACACCAAGCACAAAAGGGGGGAAACCAGCAAATTCACAATAGGCCGCAGATAATGCTGTGTTGTGGGTATTCATGTGTAAAAACAGCACAGGTCACTAGCAGATGAGCTGTAGTCAGCTTAAGCTTCTGCCTTCAGATAGATAATTATTTTTATATATTAAATAGATAGATAGATAATTATTTTTATATATTAAATAGATAGATAGATAATTATTTTTATATATTAGATAGATAGATAGATAGATAGATAGATAGATAGATAATTATTTTTATATATTAGATAGATAGATAATTATTTTTATAGATAGATAGATAGATAGATAGATAATTATTTTTATATATTAGATAGATAGATAATTATTTTTATAGATAGATAGATAGATAGATAGATAGATAGATAGATAGATAGATAATTATTTTTATATATTAGATAAATAGATAGATAGATAATTATTTTTATATATTAGATAGATAGATAGATAGATAATTATTTTTATATATTAGATAGATAGAAATAAAGATAGATAGATAGATAGATAGATAGATAGATAGATAGATAGATAGATAGATAGATAGATAGATAGATAGATAGATAGATAGATAGATAGATAGATAGATAGATAGATAGATAGATAGATAGATAGATAGATAGATAGATAGATGATTTTTATATATTATTTAAATAGATAGATAGATAATTATTTTTATATATTAGATAGATAGATAGATAGATAATTATTTTTATATATTAGATAGATAGATAGATAGATAATTATTTTTATATATTAGATAGATAGATAGATAGATAGATAGATAGATAGATAGATAGATAGATAGATAGATAGATAGATAGATAGATAGATAGATAGATAGATAGATAATTTTTATATATTAGATAAATAGATAGATAGATAATTATTTTTATATATAGATAGATAGATAGATAGATAGATAGATAGATAGATAGATAGATAGATAGATAGATAGATAGATAGATAGATAATTTTTAAATATTTAAATACTTAAACATATATTCTCTGAAAAGGTCAGTTTGCTTACAAGTCAAAGAGAGGAGTTGATGATGAATAGGAACACTGCTGAACATGGTT
>SSNR01000180.1:811389-848060 GCA_006937965.1 Callopanchax toddi
AAGAGACAGATTTGAACCCTCCAGATGTTTAAAAACCATGTTCAGCAGTGTTCCTATTCATCATCAACTCCTCTCTTTGACTTGTAAGCAAACTGACCTTTTCAGAGAATATATGTTTAAGTATTTAAATATTTAAAAATTATCTATCTATCTATCTATCTATCTATTATCTATCTATCTATTTATCTAATATATAAAAATAATTATCTATCTATCTATCTAATATATAAAAATAATTATCTATCTATCTATTTATCTAATATATAAAAATAATTATCTATCTATCTATCTATCTATCTAATATATAAAAATAATTATCTATCTATCTATCTATCTATAAAAATAATTATCTATCTATCTATCTATCTAATATATAAAAATAATTATCTATCTATCTAATATATAAAAATAATTATCTATCTATCTATTTAATATATAAAAATAATTATCTATCTATCTATTTAATATATAAAAATAATTATCTATCTAATATATAAAAATAATTATCTATCTATCGATCTATCTATCTATCTATCTATCTATCTATCTATCTATCTATCTATCTATCTATCTAATATATAAAAATAATTATCTATCTATCTATCTATCTATCTATCTATCTATCTATCTATCTATCTATCTATCTATCTATCTAATATATAAAAATAATTATCTATCTATCTATCTATCTATCTATCTATCTATCTATAAAAATAATTATCTATCTATCTATCTATCTAATATATAAAAATAATTATCTATCTATCTATCTATCTAATATATAAAAATAATTATCTATCTATCTATTTAATATATAAAAATAATTATCTATCTATCTATTTAATATATAAAAATAATTATCTATCTAATATATAAAAATAATTATCTATCTATCGATCTATCTATCTATCTATCTATCTATCTATCTATCTATCTATCTATCTATCTATCTATCTATCTATCATCTATCTATCTATCTATCTATCTATCTATCTATCTATCTAATATATAAAAATAATTATCTATCTATCTATCTAATATATAAAAATAATTATCTATCTATCTATCTATCTATCTATCTATCTATCTATAAAAATAATTATCTATCTATCTATTTATCTAATATATAAAAATAATTATCTATCTATCTATCTATCTAATATATAAAAATAATTATCTATCTATCTATCTATCTATCTATCTATCTATCTATCTATCATCTATCTATCTATCTATCTATCTATCTATCTATCTATCTATCTATCTATCTATCATCTATCTATCATCTATCTATCTATCTATCTATCTTTAATATATAAAAATAATGATCTATCTGAAGGCAGAAGCTTAAGCTGACTACAGCTCATCTGCTAGTGACCTGTGCTGTTTTTACACATGAATACCCACAACACAGCATTATCTGCGGCCTATTGTGAATTTGCTGGTTTCCCCCCTTTTGTGCTTGGTGTTTTGGTTCATCCCAAGGGCTTCGGAGCCAATCAGCGAGACGCGAAAAGTACGTGTTGATTACACGTTGTTTACGCGTTGTTTACGCGTTGTTTACGCGTATATTTCGCGTCTACACTTCACACGTAAAATACATGTATTTTGCGCGTTGTTTACGCGTTGTTCACGCGTTGTTTACGCGTTGTTTACGCGTTAAAGACACGCGAAAATTCGTGCGTTAAAGTCACTTGTGGCTTTCCATATATGAGCAATGGTGGCGGCACTGCCTCGCTCCAGTTGTCGTGAACGTGCATGTGGGCGGAGAATTTACCATATAAGCAAGTCCGGATCACTATGACCTCATAGCGGGCTGGAGTGAAAAAAACTGTTTGAAACCTGGGTCTGAAATCTGGAAGAGCTTCTCACTGGCTGTACTAGGAGACAGATGGACGCCGTTTTTTGCTCTTTCTGGCAGGTTTAAGGTGAGAACTCAACGTTGCAACATGATAGATGAGTCAGAAAATACGGAAAACCATGTCATGGGCACTTTAAGAAAGCCTTATGCTTCTAACCAAAATGTTGCTAAATGTTTATCATTTTTAAATTGCATTTGAAAATCAGAAAAAACATTGCTGTTTGTCTTGTTGCTCTCAAATTTCATGTCATATTTATCTAAACCTTGAAGTTTTAGTTTAACTTGACATTTCCTACTAGATTTGTCTATTAAACATGCTTTTTTGCTCTCAATACAGGTAAGTAAATACACAAGTTATTATTTGCTATATTTCTGCAGTTCTCAGCTAACCCTGCGGTGAACAGTTGATGTAATTTATTAATGACTGAAAACATATCTGAAAGAACAGACTCAGGTTTCTAGATCTCAAATATAATAGTTTCAATCGGTTTAAAAGGTTCAAAGGGTCATGCTCGGCTTTCTGTTTTTTCTTTTTTAAATTTCTTTTGTGGCTCAGGGCTTTGGATGAAAGGCGGAATCAGCTGAAAATTCAAGAGCAGCTCATGAGAGAGAAGATCTTACTGCAACGTAAACAGAGAGTAAAGGATGCGACGCAGCGCTTTCAAAGAGCCCACCTGCCTCCGTCTCAGAGATTCAGGCAATGTTAGTGTTGTGTTTTACACGCGCTGCTTAGAAAATGAGAAATAATGTGCCCGCAGTGTTGACACATTGTAGTTTTTTTATGCTGTGATAGCTCTTAGAAGAAATGCTCCAAATATTGAAGATGCACTCAGACAAATCCAAGGTTCCTTTGGTTCATACAACCAGCCGCCTCTCATGTCCAGTACCGCAAACATCAGCAGGTAAAAAACCTAACAAATATTAATACTGATTGCATTGACACGTAGCTACCTGCTATTGATGTAAAATCTGATACCCCAATTTAACTAAAACATTTCCAACCATGCTGTGTAGCTTTTTTCCTCTGGTTGACTGTATTTTAATTTTCCTGCTTTCTTTTGAAGAACCTGCACTCCATCTCCTAAGCCTCCCACAGTTTCTAAATCCTCTCACCGTCAAGCCCTCTCTGCTGTGGAGGCGTACGCTAAACTGCTCCAGGAGCAGTGCAGGATGGAAAAGCTCCAAGATGACAGTTTGCAGGTATTTGGTTATTTTATTTAAACAGGTGTTTGTTTTCTAAAAGATGCATCATTCTAACTTCTGGGGGCAGAATTTTAACCCTGCATGTATACGTTCTGTTAAAAGATCAGAAGCCTCTGTCCTGTACTTCTAACTTAAAAATCACTCTTTATTTTAGAATAATAAAACCCGCCAAAGGTGTGTTTTTTAAAGATGTTAGTGGGACACATGGGGAGGCCAAGTTGTTCATTTCTTAAGTTATAAATTTAAAATAAATTATACAAAAACCTTGATGTAGGAGGTTAAATCAAGTCCTTAACCGAACGGTCATTTGAAATTTAAATCTAAACTTTTGCACTATTTTCCGAGGCTCTCAACCAGGTCATGTTTGTAAATGAGAACGTGTTCTCAAACATTTTACCTGTAAAATCAAAGTTTTAAACCAGTTACGTTTGTTTATGGTTGAATTTGTTCAACCTCACCATATGCATTTCTACATTATTTTTTATTTTGAATAGATTTTAATAATAGTTTTAAGTTATAAATTGTAAAACAAACATTTGACTTTTTGGTTCACATGCAGCTTTTTGAACCTTCTTCTACATCATTTGGCCACTAGAGGGCAGCCTTTTGATTTTAATCTTTGCTTCTCCTGGTTGCAACGCCATTCTCAGCCTTGTGAAATTTGAATTTAACATGCTGGTCTGAAAATGAAGTGGTCATAATTATATCATAAATTAAACATACCCGACAGATGCATTGTGGGAAATTATTATGTTACAGCAGCAATCCAAAAACACTTTATAGATCACTGTCTTTCTTGTGCGTTTCGTTTAAATATTTTTATATTTATTGAAAAAGTGTTGACATTCTAGTTTAAGTTTTTAATTGCTTTTCTTTTGAAGTATCAGAATAGTAATATGGGATTGTTCATCGTTCAGAGACCATGTTTCAGTGAACAGAAATGTTCCACAAAGTCTTCTTGTGTTTTGTTTTATTATAAAAAGATTTAGATTTTTTAAACATACATCTTTTTATGTAAAAAATCTGAAATATAAACTCAATAAAGTTAAATTGAGTCTCCTAAACCAAATGAAGGATTTAGTCTATTAGTCATTAGAGTGAATGTTCTTGCTTTTTTTTGTAACTGAAATCAGTTCATTTACATGTAAACTACAGCTCTGATAGCTGTTGTGATTCACATTCTAGATGACAAATCTATTTTGGCTCATCTTTTATTTGTTAAAGGAACTAGAGGCAGGATCTGTAAAAAAAAAAAAAAAGCATGCATGTTCATTTTTTTTTAAAGTTAATGGGCGATGAAGCGTTAACCACCCATGGTCGTGAATCGCTCCATTGTCTAGAGCAGGCTGTGTTCTGTTAAATGCGCTGTAGTTCGGGTGCGAATTTCCCACGCTATCCTTCGAATGTAACATGAACTGACACTGGTTGCACGTTCTCGACAGCTTGAAAACCAGAAGACAATGTATGTGGTAGGTGGCAACAATGCACCTTAACGTTGCGAGCCAACTTACTTTGTTGCTCGACATGTTGCTTTTTTCATTATACCAGTATATGAGCAGTAGTCTGAGCCTTTCAGTTGACTCTGCAGCTTCCGCTCCGCCTTCGCGTGCATTGTTCATGTGCACGTATATACGGTTATGTATACTGGTTTGGGGTAGTGGGAACGCTGGACTCTGTGTTCCTCGTGTCAGTGGCTCGGGGGTATAGATAGCTTTGTGTTTTAGAACATCCCCGCTGGTGGACGCCCTGCTGTCTCGTTCTGCGCGAGCTGTGTGTGACCGTGGCAACACAATGGAACTCGGACCGGCGGTGTGGAGCCTTGGTGGGGACGAGGAGCGGGACTGGACCCTTGCGGCATAGCCAGTGGAAGGTCGGCCAACATCCCGATGCTCCGAGCTGTCAGCACTTCGAGTGGTCAGACTGCTGATCCTCCCCAGTTCAGAAGAGGAGCAAGGGAGGGGGAGAGCCACGAGGGAGAAACTGGTGCTCTAGCTCTCTCCGTTAGCTTCCCTCTGGAACTATTAGGTGGCGATCCAACCGAGCCATAGCCCAGTGTGTGTGTGTGGCACGGTGCGTCGTTTTACCATATATTTATGGAACCATGTCTCCGCTTGCCTTTGGTTGAACCAGAATGAGATGACTATAGATCTGCCACATTAGTGAGGAGTTTGCGCGGTGCCAGGCTGCAGTTACTCGCAGCGTCGGGCGCGTCGCTCATGAGTTGCGTTCCTGAAACTTGCCCCTAGTCCCTTTAACTTACATTTGCGGTCCGCTCACAGGTTTATGTAAACTGTTACTATTTTTTCTGACCAGTGCTCCTTTGCTTTCATTTATCAGGGTAGCCATGAGTCTGATTGCAGTTACGCCGAAAGCCTTTCCAGTAAAGACAGCTTGGAGAACGACGATCCAAACCAAAGCACATCAGATCTTCAGCGTTCCTTCTCATCACTTTACCTTGACTCAGAGAAGACCCATTCAGAGATGACAAAGCAAAATGATCTGTGTCCGACCTCGGCTTCCTTCTCATCTGTGATGTTTCTTAATGAAAACTTAGTCCAACTTCGAAAACTAAATGAACCAAAGCAGGAAAAACAAGAATTCTCTGATTGGACCAACAATGACAATGTTGTTTCTAAAGCTTCTTGGGGTTTCGAGTCTATTCAGAGAAAAACTAAAATAGAGAATGAGCCTCCCCCCCATAACAGTAACTTACTAACTCCTTGTAAACTTCCTAATGAAGACCCGAAGCACTTTGAGGTAAAAAGTTTTCAAAAAAATCACAGCGACAACATCTCTGTTAGAAACAGAGTTGTTATTGATGACGCAGTCGAGTCTTCATGTTCCAAACGGGAGACTCTCGTAGTTCTCAAAGAACAGACGAATAGCGATGGCAGTCACTTAAAACACCAAACAGATATTATTGATCCTTCTAAAAGTGGCAAAGACATCTTGTTTGGGACTCCCCCAAAGAACAGCACAGCAGATCATTTGTTAAACAACACAGCCCTTTTCCAAACGGAGAAAGAAGCCTACTACTTGTCCTCTCATAAAGACCCTTGTGCTTCTATAAATAATCTCAATAAGATTTCTAATTCAGAGTACAGAACTGAGAAAGCCATAAATGCAGCATCACTGCAAAATGCAAGTTTGTCTAATATTCAATCAGAAAGGCGTAAATGTTCAGACTATCATGAGGAGGAAGAGAAAAGTATTCCTGTTTCAAAGGCTTCGTCTCATTCAGTATGTCAAGTCCAGTTCATTAAAGGAATCCTTAAGAAACAGACCAAACATCTGTCAGAAGATACCTCATGTAGGCATGGCCTAGAACATTTGATATTTGCAAAACATGTAGCATTAGCAATAAAAGATAGTGTTGAATTAACAAGAGCAAAAACAAAGACTATGGAGGTCAACGACGTTGTGAAAAAGAAGCTACGTTGGTTTGACGAGGTTCATACGAGAAACGGCCACCAGCCAGAGTCAGGGCCTGGACCCTGCATGACCCCTGCAGCCTCCACAGGATATCACTTTACCAAAGAAGCGTGGGCAGATGTCGGGGTTCAAGTCAACTTGCCCCAGAAACCAGCAGACGAGGTCAAGGTGGCGCATAGCAGCACCGGGACCAATGTCCCCAAAGTCCCTCAGAGAGATCGCTCTGCCAGAGTCGGACGGGGTCCCGTTCCCCCACGGACAAGAAAGGGCACCGTCGTGCGACCTCAATCTGCCACCGAGGTGAATCAGATTGCCAAAACCCAAGGGAGGATCATAGTGCCCCGCCCACCTACTCGGGCAGAGACTATGGAAGGGAAGACGCCGCTCATCAACAGGACTCCATATGGCATGAGCTGTCAGCAGGCCCCGGCAGCAGAGGAGGCCCTGCCCAGGAACAACTCAGTGAGAGTTTTCTCACCTAACAAGCACGTAATCACAACAGACAGCACTGTTATGTACACACCTCAGCCACACTTGTGTACTTGCCCCTTTTCAGAGGGTAACACAAAGAGCACGCCCATTTCAGGTCATCAGGAGTCTCACAACAACAGAGGAAAAGAAAAGGGCCTCTGTTTGGACGTCACTCCCACAGATGAAGAGATTTTACAGCTCTGGCATGGCGTCCGCAGCGCCTTAATCACAAAGGACGGTAATGTATACTTTGGCTGGCAGCGTCTCACACTGATTGGCTAGGATTAGATGCTTTTGAGGTTTGCTGTACTGACAGTGTCCCTCAGGCTCATTTGTTTCCAACCATAAGAATTTAAATAATAACTCAACAATGCAAGTCTCAGCCACACATTAGTACCACAGTATCCTTTTGATCCATTAAGGGTTCCTCTTTGCAAAGTACAATTTTATGCTTCTTTTAGATAAAAACATACCTAAAATGCAAGCCCAGGAGAGTCATCAGGTGTCAAGGAAACCCAGTGCTGAGCAGAGCAGACCGCCTCCTGCTTCAGGAAACAGGAGACTTCTTCAGACTTCTCAGGTACGTTTTGCACACAGCACTGTGTAGCTCTGTGTAAAAACAAAAAAGTTCCTGCAATCCATCTATCCACCTGTCTATCTAATGCATCCTGTATAAAGACAACACAAAGCCATTACAAGGTTTAAAGTGTTTATTTTGGGTTTGTTTTTTTTGTTGTTTTTTTGCAGCCTGCTAATCAGAACGCTGAGCTAAGAACTGGTGCATCTGCTTGCAACACAGAAGGTAATGTTTTACACGCGTCGCATAATTTGTTCAATATTTTTTTACTTAACGTGGCAAAATAAAGTTAAACACTTCCTCAGATATTTCTATAATGAACATATAACCAAACATACCAGATGTGTAACAGCAGTGTCTGAATAAAACATCCATCCATCCATCTTCTGTAACCGCTCAGTCCTCCACAGAGGGTCGCGGGGGAGCTGGTGCCTATCTCCAAGGGGTGAGAGGCGGGGGACACCCTGGACGGGTCGCCAGTCCATTGCAGGGCCACACAGAGACGAACGAGACAAACAATCAACCACACACCCACTCAACACCTAAGGACAATTTACAAGCCCATTTAGCCTGACAGTCATGTTTTTGTCTGTGGGAGGAAACCGGAGTACCCGGAGAACCCATGCATGGGGAGACATGCAAACTCCACGCAGAGAGGCTGCAGAGCTGGGACGCGAACCCATGACCTCTGAATAAAACAGAGCCACAAAATAAAACAACGATGAAGTGTAAATTGTTGTCTATTGTTTGTGATTCCAGGTTTTGAGACTGCAGCCCAGTACTACCTGGCTGAGGTGCATACTGAAGGCGTCATGGATACAGCCCAAACACTGAGGCCTGGAACTGTGCAGCAATACAGCCAACAGCAAGGGCTCAACACCATTTCCTTAGAGGAGAAGAAAATCCTCCTCTCTCTTAACAAACTCAACCACCACCTTTACTGTGAGCCTTTTGCATCAGGCCTGATCTGTTTAATTGTTGTGATCCGTGTTTGACTGAAACATGTTGATAAATCAGTGTACAGTAACCGCTTCTTTCTCTTCGTAGGTCTGCAGGAGCACATGCAGTGTAAAACTGGTACACATGGGATGACACCTTGTGTAAGTATATCTAAGTTTTGTTTATATCAAGACAAACTGTTTTGCATTAAGTGATTATTTATCACTCTTTTTTTTCAGGTGAAAGAAGAGAAAGTTACAAATAATTACAAACACCGTGCATCCTCAGCAAACCACGTTCAATCCCAGAAGAAAGTCTGATTCAGAACTTATTGAACAACATGCATAATGCTTTAATATTAAAATTAATGTCACCAAACGTGCCTATTAGAGTTTGTTTGTTTTTAAAGTTGATAGACGAGGAAATAGGTTAGTGGATTTTTATCTTTTTGCGTGTACTTTCAACTACTGCTTGGAAAAAACACATTGAGGTTTTAGGAAGTGCATTCAGATTATAAACGTCTGTAATGTCAAAAGTACTTCTAATCACTGACTTTACCTGCTGAGTGTTCTGACTGGTATCATGTATTTTCTAAACCTGTTGCACTTTGAATTTATTTTTTTAAATAAAACTATAATTTGTACTATTGAGCTTCTCCGTTGACGGTAAATTTAAAAAAGCTTTTCGAGATCCAGCCTGTTTGGCAGTTTGACGTCTTTTACTATTTATAGGACAGACTGTGAGTTCTGGAAAAGGTTTAAAAAGGTGTAGCAGTGCTGAAGGTGTGTTTCTTGGCTGTAGACCAGTTGATTATGTCTCGTGGATCTACTGGCTCTACTTGCTGAGATCTCTGTCAGAGGGCTCCAAACGTCTAACTTTGAAATTATGTTAGCTGTGAATTTTATTTTATGGTTGGTTTTATTTATTAAAGCTCCTAAATTATAACATCACCATTTAATTTAATTTGAGGTGGTGCATTTTTGGGATGTTTTAATTAAAAGTTTCTGTGTCTCCCTCACCAAACAATGGGTGCATCAGGGGGGAAAAGCTGCAGGGATTATTGACGTGAGTTAATTTTGCTTCTCCTTCGACAGCATGTCTGGTTTTGCCCCTCGGTGAGCCTGCTAGGACTTGCTCCAAGAAGTGCAAGGAACCCAAACTCTTTTCAACCATGATGAAACTTTTGCTGTCTGGTTTGACTGCAAAGATTTTTGATTGATTAGAGGAGTTATAAATAATGATGTGACAGTGGTGTCTCACTGCCATAAAAAGTCATGCACACTCCCCCTTTGTCCTAAAAAAAAAAAACACAGAACAGCCATAAAGGGAGGATGTATCTCCCACTTTGGTGTAAGATGATACCTGCAGCAGCATAAACGCTTAAAGGCACGCTACGTAATTTTTTTTCTTCATATTTTAAAATGTTTTCCTTGAGCCAGTATGTGCTAATATGACCCTTACAGCAGGCTTGTCCAAAGTGTGGCCCCGGGGCCACTTGCGGCCCTCTGAGTAACTTTCTGTGGCCCTCAACTGCATTTCCAAAATGGTAGAATTTGGTCCTTTTTTTAAAAATGTTGTCTTTTTAAACGTAAATGTTTCAGTTCAATCTGAAGAATTAGTTTTTCATTACCCAGGTTTATTCTTTTAATTAAATTTCCTGATAAATAGAACCACAAACACTCTTACTAAACAGCAGACGTGAACTTCTTTCATAAAATCTGGCTAAATCAAGCAGCTTTACTGAAGAAAGAGGGACACATCCCGTTCTTGTTGCTGAAAACATATTAGAATTTATTTTCAAGAAGCTATAAAACAGGGAATTTGATGCTTTTCTTTTACAGAAGCAAACATATGAGACCCTTTTATGTCTATTTTTGAGCAGTACAAAATCAGAAAATCACTCTAAACCCATTGTTTTGCATTTTTAAAATAAAAAAAGAAATTTATTTGGCTCCCTAAGACTTTTAACTTGGAGATTTCGGCCCCCATCTTGAAAAGTTTGGACACCCCTGCTTTACAGGGTTAATGAAATGTCACTCAGCCCCATCTGCTGCTTAGATCCAGAATACCAAGTTGAGTATCCGGTCTAGTGCCCCATATATCTCACGAAATCACGTATCTCGCGAGGGTTTTGCTGCGTTCTATTTGCCTCGGAGGTCAGAACTGGGAATGACGTCACACCCGAGTTACAAGCGTTCCAGTTTGCAAAGTCAGGAAACCAAAGTAAAAAGTAATTTACAGTAGTATTTCTTCTCATGTTTGGTTCACACACAAACACATTGCCATTGTTGCCCTTGTTCGCAGCACACGTAAAAAAAAAAAAACGCTTTAGACTTTAATTAATTTGCTCAGGCAAACACTCTGAGTTCGTTTAGAGTCAGAAGATACAAAGAACTACACGTAAATCTGAATTTAGACACATCCAAACAAGCAGATCTTGCAAAATGTTTTCATGGCATTAACTGTTCTTGCGAGGAGCCGCCATGTTTTTCCCAAATTGGGTGCACAAAAAAAAGCTCAGACTTTCCGAGTGGGAAGTCTGACTTCAGAGGGCACTCCAGTTGATTTTTCCAACTCTGAACTTCCGACTTCCAAGGACAAATAAAATGCAGCATTCAGCTAACTGACCCAATGTGGCTAGCTGTTATGCTAGCTCCGGAGTGTTTTTAGCTCATGATTCCTGATTTTTTTTCCATCTCTCCCTTCTTGAACACAGCTGATTTCTTTGAATGAGTGATGAACCGCTCCAGTAGAAAGCAGTGAAGGCTGAGGAGACATTTCAACAGGTAGATTTAAGACTTTCTGAGCAAAGACGATGCTAACGTGTTTATGACAGTGACTTCAAATGGACACTAGGGGGTGCTAAAAACAAGCAAAACAGCATATTATGCCTTTAAAGTGATAATGTGATGATGTTTTTGTTTTATCATGTTCTTATTTTGCATTTTATCATGTTCTTTTCAAGTTTTTATTTTGTGTTTTATTATGTTCTTATTTTGCATTTTATTATGTTCTTTTCAAGTTTTATCCTTTGTGTTTTTATAATTGTTTTATTGTAAAGCACTTTGTGGCCATTGGCCTGAGAAAGGTGCTATATAAATAAAGTTATTATTATTATTATTATTATTATTATATGCAGTTTTGCTTGTTTTGGGCTCCCTCTGGTGTCCGTTTTAAATCACTGCATTACACAAGTTAGCATATTGTTTCAGCTTCTAAACGCTTAATCTACCTGTTGAAATGTCTCCTCAGCCGTCATAGCTTTCTACAGGAGCGATTATTTACTCTTTCAAAGAAATCAGCTGTGTTTAAGCAGGGAGAGATTAAAAAATCAGGAATCATGAGATAAAAACACTCCAGCACTAGCATAACATTGCATAGCATTGGGGCGGCATTAGCTCAGTTGGTAGAGTGGCCGGTCTGGCAACCGGAGGGTCGCCGGCTCAATCCCCAGCTCCGGCTGGGTTAGATTGTCGTTGTGTCCTTGGGCAAGACACTTCACCCAACTTGCCTGCTGGTGGTGGTCAGAGGGTCCTGGAGGGCGCCGGTGCATGGCATCCCCGCCTCTGTCAGAGTGTCCAAGGGCAGCTGAGACTACAACGTAGTTTATCACCACCAGTGTGTGAGTGTGAGTGTGAATGGGTGAGTGACTGTTTGTGTTGTACAGCGCTTTGGGGTGTTCTGCACTGTAGAAAGCGCTCTATAAATACAAGCCATTTACCATTTACCATAACAGCTAGCCACATTGGGTTAGCCTAACCCTCGTGAGACACGTGACTTCCTGGGTACCGTGACAGCGACGGAGATTTTACAATCGTGATATTCGGGATCTGATCACCAGATGGAGCTAAGTGACTTTTCATTAAAGCGGCTCTCTGGAGCATTTTTCTCTGTATCAAAGTTTTCTAAATGTTTTAAATGATATTTCAGGTCTAAACTATGATCTATGGGTTGAGTTCCACAACATCTGTCATTCTGATGAAGACCCTCCTTCCTCCTAGAGACCCCTTTCCATTATTTCTTGCCGCTGACATTTTTCAGCCAATGAAATTCAAATGTCTGCATTCTCTCAACATGCACGCGCATCGACCAAACCTGTACCACTAGGGGGCGCTGTCGTACAGGACGCTCCGTGTGTTTCTCTGCCGTCTCAGCCGTTCACTGAGGACTCACAGCTCATTTCTACTAAAAACCTACCCATTCTCCAGCTAAAGACGGATTTATTTTTATTTTTAAACCTTTCACCTCACAGAAAGGCAAGGCTTGACAGGATTACGCGTTTATTTTGGTCAGAAAGTTCATCCAGGGCCGAGTCAAGTTCAGCTTCAGAGTCCAGCAGCAGCTCTCTGCTAACAGAGCTAATATCAGAAGCAGCAGGGACAGAGAGGGCTCATCAGACCCTCGTAGTATTGTTGGAATAAGATTGTGAACTGTGAGTGCTTTAACCCTACACATTGAGCGGTACAGTTCATGTCCGAAGTATATGCGCCGCGTGCACGCACGCACACGCGAACGGACGCGCGTGTCGAGATGTTTTGAGGAGGAGCCTTTGGACGCTAGATTCAAAAACTGCTCTCTTGCTGAAATCCTCCAGAATGCTGTTTTAACTCTGTAAAGGGTCATATTAGCACAGACTGGCTCAAGGAAAATATTTAAAAATATGAAAAAGTTGCATATTATTACTTTAAGAAGTACAAAGAGATCAGTAACAAAAGGCTATTTTAAAAAATGTCTTTATTTTGGATTTTTAAGAGATATTATCACCTTTTTGTTTTTATCAAGTGAATTGTATAATGTTTATATAGTTTTAAAAAAATAAAAGAACAATATTAAAAAAGCAGAAATTTTCACTAATTTGAATATTTATGGAAGAATTGGATATTAAAATGTTCAACCACTATGGCTAATAATCAATTTAAATAAAATAGAAATGTAAATGTTATAAGATTTAAGCTTTTACCAGCACAACACCCAGAAACTCGACAAGAAAGAGCTCAAATAAAGAGATTTTCAGCGATACAAGTTCAAGCCTGTGCTGTGGTTTGCACTGAAGCGTAATCTGACAAATGGTTTGCTTTGTTGCAGACAGTTTAACACACACAGAACAGTGTCAGGTTTGGTGTTTTTGAAATTAAGGAGGTGGAAGTTATTCATTTTTTCCATTTGTTTCACCAGGAAGGTCCCAGTGAGATCTCTTGGAGTCCTGATCAAGATGGCAGCTTAGTTACAGATTAAGAACAGTCATGTAAACGTCTCAAAACATAGAGAACATCTAAAAAGATAAACTAAAGTGTAGGTTAAACTGTGAGATATAAAAGTAAAACATATGTCAAACGTATTTCATTGATTAGTCCTTAAAAGAAGAAACAGTTATGAAATACTTTTAAAAGTTATTTAAAATGTGAAAAGAAGGGAGGGAGTTTGATGATGTTCTGAACTTTGTTCTGAAGTTGCATGATGAGGGAAAATGTTCTGAATGCATCTGAGGGATATTTAATTAGATTTTATTTTTTAGATAATCCAGGTGTCATGACTGCTGACATGACACGATAAAAGACTTGAAATGCAAGTAGTTTACTTAAGAATGTATTTTGCATTACACAACAATGTTCATCTCTGATTTAGAGAAATTCTTCCTAAGGATAATGATCACATGCAGGGATGAACTGGTTACAAAATGCATGATAAACTGAGTCCAGTCATTTAGGTAAATAATAAGAAGCATGCATATAGATAATGGCACCAAAACCAAATTTAGAGTGTAATTTTGTCCCTTCTGAACATTTTTAGATGAAAAGAATAACATTACTAAATGTATTTACCTATTAACCACAGCATGGGGCACTAGAGTTCACATCTGTTAATGTGTTTGTTGCAACTCTTTGCATCACTGCATCTGATTAGAAAGTCACACCAAAGCTCTTTGGAAAAGATTGAGAGAAACAACCACCTTTGTCTCTCTGGGTTACAGGATGGCTCTGGTAAACACAGCAAACAGAAACCGATATCCTGCTGCAGGAATCAGACACCCGGTTGAAGACATGTTGACCAGAAGTGGACCAACTCCTCTAAGTGGGTGGTCTCCTTAGAGCTTCACCGACTCTGCAGTCCATCTCCTTAATGTGTCTGAGTGCAGTACAATGACTTGAAAATGGTCACTTTCACAATACAAACGTACTGACCGACGGCATCTGTGCACAAAATGTTTCATTCAGTGCATACAGGCATTTGGAGTTCATTCAAAGTAACTTGATAATAACATTTTAAATATTTCAATTCACATTAAACAATCATTAAAAGGCAGAACAAATTAAAAGGGAGGATCTTGAATATTCTACAATACAGGTTTAATTAGAGCCCAAAACGTCAAATCTGCATCTAAAATAACAAATTAAACTCAAGTTGTGAAATGATGATGCATCCTCACATACAAAGGGGTGAGGTTTTAACGTGTTAGTGTGTCTGTTGATATTTAATAGGGCTTCATAATCATTTATTCAGTGGATGTATGGGAAAAGATGAAACGAAGCCTCTGCATTCAAAGAGGGAGGATCTTGACAAAATGATTTCTCAATGGAAGAGGGGTCTCATTAGCATGACAATTGTGGGAACTGAATGGGTCTACTTTTCATGAGCACTGTAAAAGAAAAAAGAGAGAATAAATAGCTCCATTACACACACTGATGGGAGAAAATGATTTAGATTTATTAGGATTCTTTGGACATTTGTCCACATTTGGTTGTTTGCATCTAAAGTACACAAAGGCTGATATTTGGCTTTATGTTTCTCATAGGGCGGCTTACATGTGAGATTGTTCTGTTTAATGTCATTTTACATTTTAGTCAAATCCTCTTTACAGTGTAGCAACATGTGCCCTAATTAATGAGATTAGAAATAGGACACTTTAATTTAGCAACTAATTTACTCGTCTCCTGAAACCACTTTTTCTAAAGGTTTGTGAATGAATAAGAATTACTATCAACCCCAGTGTAAATTATTTGACCATTAAAGGGAAATGTCTGCTTTTTTTTTTTTTTAGCTTCCTGAACAGAGAAACATCTGACAGGACTAATGCAGCTAGTCCAAACATGGCTAAGACCGAAGCAAAACCTGTCTAATCTCCAAAGTTAGTGAGTTGTTCAGCTAAAAACTGACTTATCCAAAGAAACCAAATTCCACATTGTATTGCTGCCTTCTTAAAACAACTCCGGTATGCTAATGTTTACAGCTGTTCATGCAAATGTAACTTTTTACATGTTTACACACCACTACATGGTGAATTATGGCAGAAATAGAAAGAAATTCCTGCAGGACCACCTGACACATTAATGCACCTGTTAGTATTTCAACCTTTTTGAAATATGTTTTGTTAAAATACATAAACAGTTAAAGGAATTTGGTAAACAATGTAGTTTAAACGTTTTTTTTAATGCCTCTTAACAACGTTCTAACGCAGTATAGCTATAAATATATTGTGGCGATTTAAAAAACCCGAAATAAATTAATGAAGTGGTTCTCTAAAAAAAAACCTCAGCCAATCGTACGTTTCAGACTGAAAGCAACTGCTTGGATCGTCCATTAATGCGTGCTGGAGCATTTTGCAGCAGAACATCCAGGAAGTGAGAGAAGGACAGAAACAGCTGGCTGTTAGCGCTTCAAATTTGGAAAAAAAAACAAAAGAATTCCCAAAAGAAAAACACCTTTTCAGCTAGCAGAAAACAAAAAGAAAAAAACGTTTGGATGTAGAAAGAGGAAAAACCAGGGTAAACGTTAGCATAGCGTTTCAATGGCTGGTGTTTTGCTCTCTATTGTTACTGTGGCAATGCGCGGCCCCATGTCCAGGGGAGGTGTGGCCTAGGATTATACCCGACGGGAGGGGTGAGAGCTCTGAGACAATAGCTAGCTATACCTAGCTTGTTTGCAAATTCCCTGTTGCACCTTTAAGATCTCAGAAAACATGTTCATGTCTTTTAGGATTGATAAGCAAAGTGAATTCCTGCTGTATTCCTGCAGCTCAAATTTCTACAAATTGAAGTATAATGCCTGGGTCTCATGGGAAATGTTAGCACTGCGTCATGAAAACGCAGCTAATTTGGTGAGTCTTCTGGTCTGGATGCTTACCTGAAGCAGAGCTGCTTGCCCAATCGAAAGACAGTAATAATATAGAAACCAAGAACACCAAAACTAAAGAGATTGTGTATTGTTAGTGTATTGTCATAATGTCAGTGTCATGATACGCCGTAACGTACACGCCTCAGCCGCGACCGAGTGCCAAGATTGAATTGTTGCGTATCTTCAGCGCCGTGGCGTGGACCGGCTCTTCTGGGCATTTCTTCACGTGGCACTCTAGTGGGACTCCTCCCATTGACAACAATGGTTTCTATTTAAAATCAAGGATTGTGTGTGGTGCATCCAATTCTGGTGGGACCCAGATTTAAAGGTTTGTATAACAACATCACATAAACCACTATGAAATTTATGGCCCCAATACACTTTGGTCTGGGCTGCACTCAGACTAGCCACTAGCTCATCAGTTCTGTTGAATAAAAAAAAAATGTACAAATTGAAGCCATTTAGAAGCTATATTAAAGGGAGAAGAGGAAAGATTTGAAAAACGAACCTCATGAGCGCCGCGCCTGGCGCTGCGAATAACTACAGTCTGGAACGGGAGCGCGCACAAACTTCTCACCATCTCATAAGGGTTCAACCAAAGGCAGACATGATTCCATAAATAAAAATAAATTTTATTAATACAAAAGGAAATATAGTAAAACAATGCCCCGCAAAACACACTCACACACACACGTGCGCGTGCACACACACACACACACACACACACACACACACACACAAAGAGACCGCAGGAGCCGATCCAACAGAGCTAATCTTGCTAGCCGCTATGTTCCAGTCCCTCCCAGCTGCCTGTATCACTAAAAGCTTTAATCAGTCGGTGTTCTCTGACTCCCGGAGGTGAATTTGAGAAATATAGGGTGATAAAATCATGTCCCACCGCCTCTATCACCCTAAATTTCTCAAGTTCGCATCATGGAGTGGAGCTCCGGAGCAGCCGGAGGAGCGTGCGCTGCACACCCGCCTTTGATGCACTGTAAGCGGACTGAGGTCCAGGAAACAGTCAGGGATTTGAGGCCTATTGTCCCGAGACCCATAAACATGGACAGATTGCTGTGCGGTCGCCTATAACAGCACCTTTAGCTCTGTGAAACCCTATAATCCATCAGAGAGGTTTTCAGCTCCATAAACGCTGCCAAAATAACACTAGTTTTATGAGAAAAACCACAAATTCAGACGAAGGAAGTCCGCCATTAACCAGCAACACAACGGTGCAATACTGCCACCTACTGGATATACATTTATTACTCCTTTTTTAGCTTCCAGAACGCACAAACAGCGTCAGTTGACGTCACATCCGTAGGACAGCGCGGGAAATCTGTTCCTGAATTGCAGAACATTTTACAGCTCAGCCTGTTCAAGATAATGGAATGATACATGGGTGGCCTCAATCTTTTGGATTTAAAATGCTTCATCACTTAAAACTGAGCATGCATGATTATTTTTATTTAAAATATTCCCTCTTGTCCCTTTAACTAAAATGGTAATTATTTATAACTTTTAAACAGAAAAAGATTCTAAAAGTTTTAAGTAAACCTTTCGAAACAAGTGTATAACCTTTATAAAAGTTGACACTTTTTTTTTCTTTAGATTTCTTTTAGTTTAGAACCAAAGGGGGCCCGTTTCGTGAGTGGACTCCCTTCCTTGTGGGGCGTTTTTTAGAGAGCCTGTACCTTTAAGACCTCTTGTCCCAACTGGATTAGCTCCGCCCCTGGAAGGCGTCCCATGAGCAGTAAAGTTTGATGTCCTGCCCAAAGTTTAGACTGAACGAGAGGAAACTTTTCCCCCCCTCCTTCCAGTGAGTTGTGGAGATTTAGACAGCTAACCATGACTTTTTCCTGAAACATTATCAACAATGATTTAAAGTCGTCGGACTCTAGAGCCGCGGGACTCCACTCGTCCAGCCGGACGCTCATGTTGTTTGTTTCGTCTTTTTGCGGTCGGCTCTGCGGTTTTTTTGTCGAGGGTGGGGGGGCGAGTCGGGACAACAGATTCCAGTGTGGAGTAGATATGCGCTTTTCTACAAGTATGCCAACTGGAAACAACAGAAAAACGCTGCCTTTCACTGCAGATTTTGACAGCTAACAGACTTTAAAAGAAACACCCGAAAGAGTAAAACTTTAAAAAATGACTCTGGATGTGTTTTGCTGAGTGGCGTCGAGATTTCCAGATTTCCTGCTGCGTGTCAAGGCTTTGGGGTTGGCTCAAATTTCATTTTTCTTAAAAAACAAACAAACAAACAAAAAACCTTAAAGTTTCTGAGTTTTCAGACACTTAGAAGTTCTACAAACTATTTTTGGAGACAATGGATCCGAGCCAGCACAACCCTCCTGCCGGACACCAGATCGTCCACGTTCGGGGCGACTCGGAAACGGACCTGGAGACGCTTTTTAACATCGTTATGAACCCGAACAGCGCCAACATACCCCACTCCGTGCCCATGAGGATGAGGAAGCTACCGGACTCCTTCTTCAACCCGCCAGAGCCCAAGTCCCACTCCAGACAAGTAAGCCCCCCCTGTTCGCTCCTTCTCAGAAAATCAGGGCCCTTCCTGTCGCTCTCTGTTTACCATGCCTCTATCTCAGCCTCTTGTTTATTAAAAGATGAAAAATTAAACACTGTTTTACATTTTATGATCTCACAATTATCCAGAGAAATTATTTATAGTAGCATCATAAAAAATAAACAATTTTTGCAACTAAAAGTTTGAATTTAGCCACCTAAATAGCAATAAAGTTTGTGTTTATGAAGATAAATATTCTTAGGATGAGTAAATAAATCTACATATGCTGTTTGGATTTATTTGTGAACAAACTGATGCACATAGTTAAACTTGAGTTTGTCTGAAAACCTGTTAAAATTATAATTATTTATGTTTTTAGAAAAATGACGCAATTAATCAAACATGTGACTTTTAAGAAAAGTTTTCTTTCAAAAGAAGATTCTGTGCTGTGAAGTAATCTTCACCCCCCACCACCACCACCTCCTCCTCCTCCTCCTCGACTCTCAAGTTTTATAATGAGTGCGCATGCGCAGTTTTGCACTCAGTCTTTTCGTCTCAGGCCTTTTATCTCATCACTGGGCCTAGGAGTGAGTAGCACCTCAAAATAAACAAAAACAACCCTCCTATGATGCTGAACTCTTCACATCTAAAAGTAAAGTTTTCAGACATCTAGTTTTAAAATATTTTTGTGCAAAAGTTCTAAAAACTGTTCATAAAAATAAAGAAAGTACCAGATATGTTACCACCTGCAGTGCATTCTGGGAAAGTGGGCGCTAAGTGCATACACCTTAGTCGGATATAAACAAAAATCCTCTGATAATCCAAATATGCGCAGAGAGCATTTTATGTATTATGTCTACCGTACATGCGTGTTGCATCTTGTAGCTTCTAGTTTGCTAACACAGCTAGTAAAGTAGCACCCCTAATTTCCCAGAAAGCACTTGGTGTGCTGAGAAATGGACTGATGAGCTAACAGATCTCTCTGTATCTGCTGGCAGCACAAAGCGGCATGAACTGCTGTGAAATGTAGGAGATTTTTGTTGTAAGATTTTTTTTAATGGTCATACCACCACCAGCACTTTTGCATTAGACAGTTGTTTTGGCAGAATTGCTAAGAAGTTCCTGCCATACAGGACCCATGGATGCACCAGAAGTGTTATATTCTGTTGCCGCTGCTGATTTTTATAAATAACGTATCATAATCATGTATTGTAAATTTGACCACACATTAAATAGCATTACAACAATTGCTATGACATTTTAGAGAATGTAGCTGCTTTAGTGTTTGATCTGACAAAAATGGATATCATATTTGTTTTTGTCATTTTTCCGATAACAATACGATAGTTTAATAACCTAACAAAGTGTTGAGCCTTATGCTCTACCTGGTTCTATCATAGGATTTTACCTATTGCTGAATGAAACTCCATCTTCGCTGTTACCGTGGGTCCAGACTCCTGAGACTCTTCATATTCCTCATCCTACGGTCAGCCGTTAGTCCGTAGAGGGTGAAATCATTTAGTTTTTGCAGTCGTTCACTCCACATAAACAGCTGATTGTATGGAACAACTAGCCACTAGCCTCTGATGCTAACGCCAGCCTATACTGGCTAATAGAAGCAGACGAGGAAGTAGGCACTTCAGTGGGTGACCAGACTAGGAATGCTATTTATTAGCCTCTCCAATGCTAACTCAAGTGAGTAGTCTCAGTCTCAGGTGTTAGCCCAGCCTATAGCTAGCTTCAGAATGGATATAGCCTCGTGCTACCAGGATGTAGCCGCTGCTGTGTGTGCACTTTGGCACCAATGCTGCACCACTGGGTAAATATGCAATAAGGCATCGTCCAAATAGGGATTTTTATTTTTTTATTTTTTTTAATCACACACCCCTAGCAGCAATAAACCTTGGTCTTGGCTGCACTCAGACTATTAGCTAATTATTCAAAAATATCTAATTTCTAAAGAAGCAACGTGTCTTAGAAAGAAACTGATCATTTGAAACTATATTTTGTCGTTTTGTATTATTTATATTGTTCTTCCCAAACCTTTTCACAGGCCAGCACCGATGCTGGGAGTGGTGGAGTCCTCACCCCCCACCACGTCCGTGCCCACTCATCCCCAGCCTCCCTGCAGTTGGGGGCGGTTTCTGCAGGCTCCCTGTCTGGACTGGCCTCAGCGGGTGCCTCTCCTCAACACCTCCGTCAGTCTTCATATGAGATCCCCGACGACTTGCCTCTGCCCGCAGGGTGGGAGATGGCCAAGACCACCTCTGGCCAGCGATACTTTCTCAAGTAAGTACGCTCGCAGCCAGCATCTTGTTTCATAAAGTCCTTAAGATACCCAGAATGTTTGCACCTCAAAGGAAGGAAGGTTTTAAGATTAGTAGACCTCGAACTTGATTCATGCAAATATAATCTATACGTTTTAAGTTTATTTTACAGACATTTTATGCTGCTAATTATGTCATTTTACAACCAGCTTATGTGCATTACCTAACATTAATCACACGACTTTAACAAACGTGTTCAAAATGTGATTATTTTATCCCCTTTTTTAAAAAAGTCATTCAAATATTTCCAGGTTCAAACCAGTGTGGCTGTTTGTGACTCGTCGGAGACACAAAACTGAGAGAAAATATGCACATTTTTATTTTTAGTCACACCGATTTGGTATCTGTACAATACTGTAGTATCTGACACTTTTGCAGCATACTTTATACACAGCCAGGTTTTGTAGGGAATGTGACGTAACTGCCTACGAATTGTGACAGCTGTGTGACTGTCGTGCTAACTTTCTTTATCACCAGCCCCTCCCAGAGTTGGGTTGCGTTTTGTTGCCCTTTGACTCATGAGAACTAAATTTTGACTGTTTTTAGACACCCATGATGACTGTGACTCACTTATTTACAAGAGACTCGCGCAAGGAAATTGAGAATCTTCACAAACGTTTCGAAACATTTTGGAAACTCCCCCCCCGAACGCCTTTTACAATTAGTCACTCAGCTCAGTAAGACACCGGCTGCACCAGAACTTATCACAGTGCAACAAAACAAGCAGACGGAAATTTTGCTGTAAGACTAAACAGTTTCAACTGTTGTGGTCAAGACGAGTCAAAATGACCCGAGCAGCTTGTTCCCTCAGACTGAAGCTCTCTGTTTAGTCCTCATTATGCTGACAATAAGTTTCAAATCAGCTACAGTGCACAATAGTGGCCAGTGTGCTCAGAAGGAGACAATTGCAGAAGTTGGATTGTAGGTTATTAAATCTGGTGGCGTCTGCAAACAAGAGAAGTCTTGAGGGACCTCTGCTGTGTGTGGTGTTCCTTTTCTTGGTCTCAGGTTTCAGTAGAAACAATGGACCACTGTAGCAACGTCAGACAGCGAAGGACAGACAGTTCTGCTGTACTCATCAGCAAATCTTCTCCTCAGCAGTGATCCAAAGTTATACCGTAGTTAGAAAGTCGGTGAGAGACGTTTCAGGCTGCTGGGGTTATTTTGAAGTGTTTCTGTGTAAAAGTTTTAAATGATAACATTGCTACCTGTCGTAGATGACTTCCTGGATAGTTGGAGAAATGGATTTTACATCCTACAGTGCTGATGAGCTAACAGCCAGTCCAACTTCAGCCAAAGTGGATTTCTGCTTAAACGTCCAGATTTTCCTATAGTTCATGAACAGTTATTAAATAAACCTTTTATACCTGTGATATTTAGGACAACAGCAGGAGAATTTGATCTTGGCTGCGCTCGGAGTAGCTGTTAGCTCATCAGTTCTGTATAGAGATGCATAAAATAAATCATTTATTTGTCAGAATTAGAGAATATTGAGCAAGATCGTCTAAGTTGTTGATCAGATAATCTGCAGCTCAAAACTGATGAGGTGTTTTTCTTTTTTGGTCCCTGAACGCAGCAGCTGAATTTATTTATTGTTTTTACATTTATCCGACTATGTGATTTCTGAGATCTTTCACGTGGAAGGTTTTACTTTTATTCACGTAGGGACGCACTGGTGCAGCATTGGGTATTGGTCTGATACCTGTGCGTGTACTTGTATTGGTACTCATAGAAGTACTCTGATCAGGGTCTGAAATTAACACTCGCCAAATGCGAGCCAATTTTTCTATTTGGCGAGTAAAATTTAGAGCGCCATCTGCCACATGGCGAGTAAATGTTTGCACCAAATTAGTTATATTTATCAGTCCTCTTTGATGGATTTCTCTCCCGTCTGCATGCGACGTACACAAGCGTATGCGAAACGTGAGCGCCGCACCCTACGTCGTTTCCACCTATCCTGTTCACTGTTTATCAAGGTAACGGTTAGCTTCGTGTTAAAACTAGCGGCGAAATGTGGCGGTTTTTACAGGAGTCAGCCATCATTCAAAAAGAAATCTCGTCAAACTGGAAGAAAAACCATCAGGACCAGTGGCAACCAGAAGATTTAATAAAAAGTGGTGAACTGGAGATGGCGGTGTTGTGTGAAAATCTGTTCCCCTAAATTTTTCTGTTCCCCCTTGTCGAACCGCGGGCTTCAAAGCACTTCTAAAATATTTCTACAACACATAGTCATGTCAAAGGTGATACTTTATTTAGTTCCTAGTAAATAAATGAATAAACATTTTAAATAGACATTTTTTATTCTTATTTTTGTTTTAATCACTGACTGAGTGTTTCATCTGCTCCCGACACAGGGGAACAGATTTTTGCACAACACCGGAATCTGCGCAAATGAGCTGCACTGTTTTCCGCCAGTACGCTAGAAAGAAGAACCGTAACAACTCATTTGTCATAGGAAATAAGACGATGAAGCTGCAGACTATGACCCAAATTAGGCTGTAATGCTGTGACACAAAGACTCAGAAGCAGGAGGCCAGATTTCATGGACAGAGAAAACGAAGAGTCTGACTTGATTTCAATAAAATAGTTCGTTAAAAGCATTTCTAAAAAATTTAAATAAATCTGAAATGACTGAACAGTTTTTTTTCTTATTAATGATGTTTTAATTATGTTGTCACTCCTCTCTGTTTGGATCTAACGTAATATATTATAGGATAAGGTGCTTTGGGTAGATCTAAATCATTTAGAATTTTGGCCGGTAAAAAATATGCTTGGCCGGTAAGTCAAAAACTTAATTTTGGACCCTGACTCTGATACTACAGGACCTGATACCGGTGTGATTGGGAGCTTCATTTCCCCAATGGTATTAGTTTACACACAAATGCTGAGTCCTAAAGGTCAGGGGTCAAACTAAAACTTAGATCAACTCCAGAAAGATTTCTCTCTTTCTCCGAGTTATAAAATATTCTATAAAGGACTGCCTGCTTCAGTGAATCTGACCTGGACTTGATGCAAATAAAGTCAAATAGACTGAAAAACATCTTCTGACGTGGAAAAACTAAATAAATATAAAACCATCACACCAAACAACTCAGCTAACGGCGTCCTAGTGTGGGAGAATGACTTGGATAAATAAACTCACAAATGACCTGCTGTAGTAATTTAAAAGTTTGATTATATGATAGAACAGTTTGCCATACAGACATCGCACCTTCTGTCAAACAATCGAACTTCCATCAGCTGATTAGAACCAAACGGATGTCTCTTTAAGCCTCTGCGTATTATTCTGAAGTAGAGGTTGATGTAAAAGCGTTAAACTGGCCTCATCTGTTGTTACTGTTTTCTGTTGGCAAAACGTTAGCGGCTAAACTAAACATGCTAATGCTTTAGAAATCTATCTGGCATTATGAATGTATCACTGGGACTTTATCGGAGCAGATATTAGGACTAGGGCTGCACAATATATCCAAAATTCATCGTCGTCGTGATAACAGGACGTGCGATAGGCCCATCGCAAAAGACGCCAAAAACAGCGATAAATGCTGGGTTGAAATATTTCCATATGTGCTATAAATCAACTCTTTGGAAGCTAATACAGAAGTACTGGACCAGTCAAACGTAGCCCTTCCCATATGTGACCAATCAGATGGCTCTGTTTACGCTATGCGCCTGCTTCCTACGTAACCTGTTTGATGCTACCTGAGTTAGCTTAGCATCACGTCGCAATGTCAGAGAAAAACAAGCGAGGAAAATGTCGTCGACGACCTCATGGTTAAAAAATATCACGTCTCTCATTTGGAGACACTTTGGTTACAAGAGAGACGAAGTTCCACGAACGACTTCTGCCTCGTTTTGAATGAGGGACCCGAGTCGGGTCTCTATCCGAACCGAACCAGACCGTACGACGAGGAAGGGGCAGGAATAAATCTAAAGGCTTGATCGTCCAATTTCACCGCCAATTACTTTCGGTTTTTGCGGTGAAAAGAACAGAGGGCCGAGGTTACCGCATCCGGGTAGGCAGGTGAAGCGTGTGGACCGGTAACATCCAAAGCGGGTGGGGTAGGCTGGATCCTCTGAAGGAGGACCGCGACACGGGCTGCGTCAAGGTCTGATCGGTGCGTCTGGGTAGCAGGAAATC
This sequence comes from Callopanchax toddi, assembly GCA_006937965.1. Classification (NCBI taxonomy): domain Eukaryota; kingdom Metazoa; phylum Chordata; class Actinopteri; order Cyprinodontiformes; family Nothobranchiidae; genus Callopanchax; species Callopanchax toddi. The sequence goes on from SSNR01000180.1 coordinate 836,971, forward strand.
ATGCTGACAAGTGCTCCGCTTTCCTTCTAACACACGCTGCATTAAGCTTTTTAACGCGTTATTTTTTTCAAAATGAACGAATCAAATTGAATTAAAGTCCCGCCCCTAATTTCAATATATTTAGCAGCTCTAGTATCCAGTCTGTATTACTATCATATATTAGCGCTTTGGGGGTTTTTATATTGTGGATTTTTATCATAAGTGGACCTCATTCAGTGTAGCTGTTAGCTAGACTTCATGAGAATTTCTCCCAGATTCTCTAAACTGAGATCACTCTGACTTCTGTCCACACACCAACGACTCGTAACCTCTGGAAAAAACCCTAAACCATCCCTTTAACTGTTATCAGTCATTTAGAAGTTTTTGTCCTTATTCTTGGTCTCATTATCCATAGATTCACTTTATGTAGAGATTTTGTGTTTGTTTGAACTACTCATTAAAAAATGACCTCACGTCAGCAGTTTGTGTTCTTGCAATCCGATCTTTGTAAGAGTTCCTGAAATGTTCTGAAGGTGGTGTTTACAAAAGTTGTAAATGAGTCTTTCTCACGCCTTTTTAAAGGTAAATATTGCCAGTTTTGGGAAACGTTACTCAGCAACACACAATCTGGACCGAGAATCAACTTTTTATTTGTATCAGAGGAGCGTTCACGACCAGATGTTTTTAAAGGTCATACATCTGGAGAACATCTGGTCCAGTTTGACGATGCTCTTTTGAAAATGTAAACTTGCAAAAGGGTAGTAGAATAGAAATGCCCATCTAAAACGCATGAAACTTACATGTGTGAGTTGTTTGAAAATATAATCAGTTTTGATCTTTGAGAGTTTGTATAAATGTCTGTTTTAAGTCAAAAACCTACATATTAATACGCATAACTTTTGATTTTTCATTTGTTATCATTATTATTTATTTATTCTCTTTGTGAGGCTGGACGTTTAAACTAAACTGTCCTACTGGGATAAATGAGGTTGTGTTGGTTATTATGAAATCAAAGTGGGAGCAGAGATAAGAGTCTTTGTTTTTGATTTGATTCACTGATATTATTTGTAAAACAGCTCTTAAACTTTCAGGACATATTAAAAACTCCAGTATTTTATTGCACAAAGAGCCTCTTTGTCTGTGAACAGGTTTGATCTGTGGTTTAGACTTGTACCAGTAGCTGACCTGCTCAGTGAGGGACTTTCTGCCATGCAGCAGCAGAAATTGTTCTCCTCGGCGTTTGTGTTCATGTAAGGCAAACACAAGGAGACGTCTTCCAAACGGCGCACATCAAAGTGCAGACACTCGATTTGGAATAAAGGTGGCCTCGGCAGAGCTGCTGGAAAAGACTCTCCTATTTATAAACGGGGCTTGTCCGACGGAGCCGCGCTGCAGAGAGGGGAGTGAATCAGAGCCGGAGAGTGTTTGTGTGGGTGGGCGAAAAGGCGGGTGGATGAACTGGTGGGGGTGGGGAGTTCAGCGGGCTCGCGTTTCACTTCTCCGACTGCTGTTGTCCTCGGAGATAAATCAAATCGGGGTGAAAGTTTTTAAAGATGCCGTTTCTTCCTCCTCCTCCTCGGCTGTTTGTCGGGACGCTACAGGATCATTCAGTGGGGAATGATCGGCTTCTGTGAGGCGCAGCAGTTCAGCAGATGTCTGCTCCCCTTTAAAAAGTCTGACTCCCTTTTTTTTTAAATGAATGGAGCTGTGATGGTGCCTCTTTTGTGTCAGTGGAGTTAAATGGCAGCCATGTGGAGATGACTGGAAGAAGGGCCAGCGGTGTAACAGTGATCTTTATTCAGACCACAGGCCTGTTGAGACTCATGTGAGCTCTCCCAAAATAGACCAATGGCTGACACAAGGTTTCAAAGGTGGAGCTGGAAGAGCAGGAGCTTTGTCAAAAGTTTAACCGTGTTCTTCACACCTAAACCCTTCATAGACCTAAATACTGATCATTGATCGCATGTGTTTGATCAAGCGTAACGCAGAGGATTGATTTTCTTTTAACTAGTGACGAAATGTATTAGTTAATCATTGAAATTAGAAGAAAAAAAATGTTCACACCTAATCAAGAAAAACAGTCCAGAGCTAATCAGTAGTTTTAGTCCTGATGAAAACGGGGTTAAATATCAGCTATTCTACCTAAAACCTTTGTTTTGTATCAGTTATTACATCAAAACAAAGGCTAGAAGACTGTCAACAAAGTCTGTTGACCTTTCCTCCTCTTTCTTGCAGCCATTTTACTGGGGCCTTTGATTTATGGCAGCGGGGGCATCGAGGTTGGGTCACCTTGCTCGGTTCTGGGACGGGGGCAGGGCGCCGGCTCATAAACTAATGAAAGTTTCTAATTTAGACACACCGGAGAACTTAGCGGGGTAATCACCGTTTCCGGGGCTTATTAAATGCAGCTTTGAAAGGGTCTTTTAGTTCGTGGGAAGTCGGCCCTAAGCTGAGGGACGCTTTGAGGGAGAGGCTATTGTTTGCCCTCAGGGGCAGGTAGAGCTCCGTGTGGACGGACACTTTTGTCTTTTCACACTTAGAACTCTAAATGTTTTTGTGGGCCTGGGTTCTCACCATCAGAGTCACTCATCTGTCACTGTTTTTATTTAATGAAGCAGTGATGAAGAATGATCTCTGACTTTAAAGTCTTTTAGTGTATTTTTCACTGTGGTGCTATTTGCTTATATCAGTGTATCCTAGCTAAAGTCTTTGAGTAGTTTTTCTAACATCTTTTACTTTAAATTCCAGTCAGTCTCCTTGATCTTAAAGCTTAGTCTCTCTTGCATCAGTTACTTGTTCTCTGGTTTATTTTCCTACTTGTATTTCGATTGTCTCTTTGTGTATTTCTGTCTTGTTTGTGGTTGTAAAGCACTTTGTGATTAATGTCTCTGAAAGGCGTTATATAAACTAATTAGTGCTGGGAATCGATTTAAATAAATTAACTAATTAATCGCAAATCTGAAAAAAAAAATTAATCGCGATTAATCGCTTCTTTTCAGAAAAAAGAAACCACATGCAGTTTACAACGTCCATCCAAGAAATATGCCAAAATGTTTTTAAAAAATCATTTTTAAAGCTTTTATAATTGATGAAAAAATGCATTTAAACTGCATTTCAGTTCAAAACAGTTGGAAAAACAAAATATCCCTGACTAAAACTGGACAGACCCTAAATACAGTACTTTATAAATCTATTTGTTTATTTTATGTACAATTTCAGAAGGGTATTGTTTTAAAATAATAATAAAGATTTCCAACATGTGGAAACACTATGAGAGAATCATTTTTTGCAGTGTTCAAACTGACCCACGGTCTGCCTCGTTTTCAATGAGGGGTCCGGGTCAGGTCTATTGTTTAAAGACTAGTGTGGGAATGGGATCGCCTCGATCCGATACTGGTTTTACTTTTCAGATAGGGTCTGGGTTTCTCGTACCGAGCCGAACTGACACCTCCGCTCGGACCTCGGTGTCAGACCGGGACTGGAGCCGTAACACCTGCTCCCTGCTGAACTGAATCAAACCGGACCGTACGGCGAGAAAGGAGCAGGAATAAACCTTACAGGCTAGAGACCGTCCAGTTTCACCGCCGATTACTTTCGGTTTTCACGGTGGAAGGAGCGGAGAGTTGAGTTCCGCTACCGGGTAGACCGGTGAAGCGAGTGAACTGATGAGATCTGAGGAGCGGGTGGGGCGGGCTGGAGGGAGTTCACGGGCTGCGTCAAGGAGCTGTAGGGAATCTGATGTTGACAAGCGCTCCGCCTGGCTTCAAACACAAGTAATTGCGTTATTTTTTTTACGCGTTATGCCTTCCAAATTAATTATCACAATTAACGCGTTAAATTTCCCAGCACTAAAATTAATCTTACTCACTGACTTGCTTCTTATCAAATGAAGAAAAAATCTTTAAACTTTCTATGGTGTAACATTTATCCCCCACGAGAAAAAAATTTAAATCTTTAAATTCATGGAAGAAAAAGTTGTGTATTTTTTCTATATGTAATTTCTTTGCTAGTTAATATGTTGCTTTAGTTTCTCACACATACAGAAGAAAAACACATGAACTTTGAATGTGAAAATTACATGAGAACACGTGGAGGTGGGATAAGCTGTCGCAGCGCGTGTCACCGGTGCTGGACATGTGTGAGTTGTGCATGTGTTGGACGTGCTGTGATGTGTGTGGTGTGGTGCCGCGCACGTGTCAGAGGTCCTGTGCATACGTGTCTACTAGCTTCAGAGGCCATGTGAGCACTCATTCGCTGCGCTGCAACAAGATGCGCCTTCGGGACAGCGTTGGTCCCTAAAGGTTCAGACCGTCGGTTCTGATACACATGCATGATATCTGGTTCTCATGCGGACTGTCGGACTAGTTATGTGCACCCCTGCCAATGTTCATGCGTTCCCATGTGGTCACATGTTTTTCCACATAGGCTCACATTTGAAAAACATGTGTTTTTTCCTTTAGGGCTGTCATACAGGACATGACAGATCCTGTTTTCTTGCTTTTTAAGCGACTGGTCTTTGTTGTTTTTTTTTACGTTTTTTATTCAATAAGTTCAGTTTAATTCGGTTCATTTATAAAGTGCTAGTTTACAACTCTAGTCATCTCAAATCCAAATCCCTTCTGGTCCAGATTCAGGTCAACTGATTGCAGCAAATGCAGTTCAGTCGTAATAATATTAGATTCATTATGAAACACCTTAATGTAAAGGAACCAGCAGGTTGGATTGAAGCATATTCTGAGCAAACGCAGTGCGAGGGCGACGGTGGGAAGAAATGACTTCCTTTCACCTGCAGAACCAGGCTCAGAGTGGGCGGGGCTTTCTGCCTCTGCTTTTAAACTTTTTAACAAATTTTTTCATCCTTTTCGTTACACCTGCTCTTAATTCAACCCTCGACTAAAACAAATCCCCGCCTCTTTCAGTTTTTTTTCCTTCTTAACCTTGTTTCTTTCAAGCTCTTCAAATGAGAAGCAACTTCTCTTGAAAACTTTGAATGAAACCACCATTTTTCTGTTAACGTTTGATCCGTTTAAACATGTTTGGATCGTTTGCCAGTTTCCAACTTGTTATAAGCGGTGAAGCGAGTCATTGTAATCATTTAGATTCAGATTCAAAATGTACCGATTCTAGTTTTGAGGGCCAATGCAGATCTGTGATTTTTATACAGTTCTGATCTGTAGAAACTGATTTTGGGCTGATGTGAATTTATCTCAGAGTTCTGTAATTAAAAGAATACTTGTTGTTTTTTTCTGATGAACTTGAATATTCTAATCCTGGATGTAAGAAGTCCATCATAAAATATCAGCTATTGCTAGCATGAATTAGCTTTTAGTGTTTGTGAATTCACAGACTGGAATTTTATGTCTTTTTTTAATTGTTGCTTAGTTATTGTGTGTTTACCGACCAAATCAAAATCGGATCTGAGTTTCTGATTTGATCACAGATTTAGCCAATCACACAGAATATTGGCCAATTCTGATCACAAGTCAAATTTTTTGGGTGCATCTTTAGTAGGGATGCTCCGATCGTGTTTTTAGTGACCTCTGCTTTAGGAGCGTTTGATCGGCGCTTAAAGGAGTTTATCGGAATCTGCCTATCGCATGTTTTTCTCGGATATCTTCCGATTTTGATCGGTGACCGATCGATCAGAACATCCCTAATCATTAGTTCAGTTTTTAATACTTTAATTTGAGTAAAATTTGTGATTTAGAAAAAAAAAATGCACCAGCCTCCATGTATAGGTCATGATAATCTAAAGTGTATTATTTAGTTTTGTGGTTTGTTATAATCCACAGCTTATAACATCTAAATTACGCTAAATGTATCATTATCTAAGCAACTTTGACCTTTTTTTTTCTTCAATTCAATAAGTTTATTTCACACACAAAAAAAATCAATATACAAACGTCAAATCAAAATACAAAATACCAACCAGAATACAAATCATGTGAGTGAAAAAGGGGGAGGAAGAAGAGAAAATCTTCTATGACCTACCCCCTTCAACTAAAGACAAAATAAATTAAAGCTGCAAGCAGCGTCGTACGGCCCTCGCAGCTCAGCGCCGCTCCGGCCTCACGTCGCCACCGCGGCCTCACGCGCACCGCCACGCCGCAGCCAGCTCCACCCCAGCTCAACTCCCGCAACCACAGTCACCGTGAACCGTCACCTCATCCCAACACCGCATCTCCTCTGAGCCCGCCAATCCACTCTGCACGTCACCACTAGGGTGTCAAAGTGAGCACCTATGAATAAAATCAGCAATGCTCTCTGTTTAGAATTGGATCAGTATCAGTCACATTAATTTTCGTGCAGATTGTCTTTAAATTGTGGAAACTATAGGGAAACGTATTTCCATGGCGTGACGTCAAGTGTCGCCACCCGTAACTTCCTTCCTGACCTCCCGGCATTAGATGGCCTGTGAGTCTAAATTATCTTCTGTTATTTGACCCAAATTAACTTTGATTAAGTTAAAGGAACTGAATAGGGACCATTAAGCCTGATTTTGCGCATGTCCATGTTTGACGCTTAGCCACGCCCACACCGTTCAGTTGGCATAAACAACTTTTGATCCCCAATGCCTCATGAGTACACTGTAGGACTCTGAAGTCTGTACGCCCAAATCCCTAGGACTAGTTCGTTCAAATGCAACGTGTGTAAAAATGCCAAAATGGCGTCATCAGACCCAAATGGCCGACTTCCTGTAGAATTTGGACCATGGCTTCAAGAGACTTTTTTGTAGGTCTAGAGAGACTTCATTTGTGTCCCAAATTTCATAATCCTCAGTCAAAGCATGGCTTGGAGCTGACTGTTTTATTGGTGTAGGGGGCGCTATTTCATAAATAGGCCACGCCCAACAGATTTTTGCATTAATATCTGTTTAGGGTTGGACATGTATCACTCACATTAAATTTCATGTGAACAACATGAGAATTGTTGAAATTAGAGGCAAACGTATTTTCATGGCGTGCTGTGTCTTTTTGTCACGCCCCAACAGCCCCACCTTTCATTCAAACCTCTCAGTATTGGAGGGCCTGTGACCCCCACTTGTCTACTGCTATTTGACCAAGTTTCACATTGATTAGGTCAAAGGGGTTAAATAGGGACCGTTGACAGTATAGCATGATTTTGCGCATGTCCATTTTTGACGCTTAGCCACGCCCACACCGTTCGGTTGGCATAAAAAACTTGAACAACTTTTGATCCCCAATGCCTCATGAGTACACTGTAGGACTCTGAAGTCTGTACGCCAAAATCCCTAGGACTAGTTCGTTCAAATGCAACGTGTGTAAAAACGCCAAACTGGCGTCATCAGACCAAAATGGCTGACTTCCTGTAGAATTTGGACCATGGCTTCAAGAGACTTTTTTGTAGGTCTAGAGAGTCTTCATTTGTGTACCAATTTTCATAATCCTCAGTCAAAGCATGGTTTGGGGCTGACTGTTTAATGATGGTAGGGGGCGCTATTTCAAAAATAGGCCACGCCCACCGAATTTTTGCATACAGATCTATTCAGGGTCAGATATGTGTCACTCTCATTAAGTTTCGTGTGGACCGCACGAGAATTGTGGAATTTATAGGCAAACGAAATGCCATGGCGTGAAGTCTGACTTCGCCACGCCGCCACAACCCCGTCTTTTCTCGAAGACCTTCAGTACTGAAACCCAAGCAACCCCCACTTGTCTTCTGTCACCTGGTGAAGATTGGTGTTGATTAAGTGAAAAGTTTCAAATTGGGACCGTTCACCCCAAAAAATGACCTTTTCAGTCATGAGGGGGCGTGGCTTTGATGACGTCACAAATTGACTATTGCATCTTGTTAAGGGTTGTATGGTGACCCACCACAGCAAGTTTCATCATTCCATGATTTTCATTGACCAATTTATAGCAACTTGTATTTTTGTGGCGAGTCGCCGAAGTTTGAGGCCTGGCCCCGCCCCCTGAACATTAACGGTTTTCGTCCGTTTCAAAAAACTTAAGCTTCCCCATGCCTTATGAGCAAAAATCACCCCAAATCCAGTTGATCAATCCAAATCTCTACGTGCAGTATGACCAGCTGCGGAGCCTCCAAACAGCCAATTTGACCCCAAAATGCGTGTTTGACCCAAAATGGCCGACTTCCTGTTTGATATAAACCATAATGGCAAGAGACTTTTTTGTGTGTCTTGGTATCTTCATTTGTGTACCAATTTTCATAATCCTCAGTCAAAGCATGGCTTGGGGCTGACTGTTTTAATTGTGGTAGGGGGCGCTATTTCAAGAAATAGGCCACGCCCACCAGATTTTTGCATTAATATCTGTTTAGGTTTGGACATGTATCACTCACATTAAATTTCATGTGAACAACATGAGAATTGTGGAAATTAGAGGCAAACGTATTTTCATGGCGTGCTGTGTATTTTTGCCACGCCCCAACAGCCCCACCTTTCATTCAAACCTCTCGGTATTGGAGGACCTGTGACCCCCACTTGTCTACTGCTATTTGACCAAGTTTCACATTGATTAGGTCAAAGGGGTTAAATAGGGACCGTTGAGAGTATAGCATGATTTGGCGTATGTCCATTTTTGACGCTTAGCCACGCCCACACCATTTGGTTGGCATAAAAAAGTTGAACAACTTTTGATCCCCAATGTGTCATGAGTACACTGTAGCACTTTGAAGTCTGTACGCCAAAATCCCTAGGACTAGTTCGTTCAAATGCAACGTGTGTAAAAACGCCAAAATGTCGTCATCAGACCAAAATGGCCGACTTCCTGTAGAATTTGGACCATGGCTTCAAGAGACTTTTTTGTAGGTCTAGAGAGTCTTCATTTGTGTACCAAATTTCATAATCCTCAGTCACAGCATGGCTTGGGGCTGACTGTTTTATTGTGTAGGGGGCGCTATTTCCAGAAATAGACCACGCCCACCAGATTTTTGCATTAATATCTGTTTAGGGTTGGACATGTATCACTCAAATTAAATTTCACGTGAACAACATGAGAATTGTGGAAATTAGAGGCAAACGTATTTTCATGGCGTGCTGTGTATATTTGCCACGCCCCAACAGCCCCACCTTTCATTCAAACCTCTCAGTATTGGAGNTCTTTAAATTGTGGAAACTATAGGCAAACGTATTTCCATGGCGTGACGTCAAGTGTCGCCACCCGTAACTTCCTTCCTGACCTCCCGGCATTAGCTGGCCTGTGAGTCTAAATGATCTTCTGTTATTTGACCCAAATTCACTTTGATTAAGTTAAAAGAACTGAATAGGGACCATTAAGCCTGTTTTTGCGCATGTCCATTTTTGACGCTTAGCCACGCCCACACCGTTCAGTTGGCATAAAAAACTTGAACAACTTTTGATCCCCAATGCCTCATGAGCACACTGTAGGACTTTGAAGTCTGTACGCCCAAATCCCTAGGACTAGTTCGTTCAAATGCAACGTGTGTAAAAATGCCAAAATGGCGTCATCAGACCCAAATGGCCGACTTCCTGTAGAATTTGGACCATGGCTTCAAGAGACTTTTTTGTAGGTCTAGAGAGACTTCATTTGTGTACCAAATTTCATAATCCTCAGTCAAAGCATGGCTTGGGGCTGACTGTTTTATTGGTGTAGGGGGCGCTATTTCATAAATAGGCCACGCCCAACAGATTTTTGCATTAATATCTGTTTAGGGTTGGACATGTATCACTCACATTAAATTTCATGTGAACAACATGAGAATTGTTGAAATTAGAGGCAAACGTATTTTCATGGCGTGCTGTGTCTTTTTGTCACGCCCCAACAGCCCCACCTTTCATTCAAACCTCTCAGTATTGCAGGCCCTGTGACCCCCACTTGTCTACTGCTATTTGACCAAGTTTCACTTTGATTAGGTCAAAGGGGTTAAATAGGGACCGTTGACAGTATAGCATGATTTGGCGCATGTCCATTTTTGACGCTTAGCCACGCCCACACCGTTCGGTTGTCATAAAAAACTTGAACAACTTTTGATCCCCAATGTCTCATGAGTACACTGTAGCACTTTGAAGTCTGTACGCCAAAATCCCTAGGACTAGTTCGTTCAAATGCAACGTTTGTAAAAACGCCAAACTGGCGTCATCAGACCAAAATGGCTGACTTCCTGTAGAATTTGGACCATGGCTTCAAGAGACTTTTTTGTAGGTCTAGAGAGACTTCATTTGTGTACCAAATTTCATAATCCTCAGTCAAAGCATGGCTTGGGGCTGACTGTTTTAATTGTGGTAGGGGGCGCTCTTTCAAGAAATAGGCCACGCCCACCAGATTTTTGCATTAATATCTATTTAGGGTTGGACATATATCACTCACATAAAATTTCATATGAACAACATGAGAATTGTAGAAATTAGAGGCAAACGTATTTTCATGGCGTGCTGTGTCTTTTTGCCACCCCCCAACAGCCCCACCTTTCATTCAAACCTCTCAGTATTGGAGGGCCTGTGACCCCCACTTGTCTACTGCTATTTGACCAAGTTTCAGTTTGATTAGGTCAAAGGGGTTAAATAGGGACCGTTGACAGTATAGCATGATTTTGCGCATGTCCATTTTTGACGCTTAGCCACGCCCACACCGTTCGGTTGGCATAAAAAACTTGAACAACTTTTGATCCCCAATGTCTCATGAGTACACTGTAGCACTTTGAAGTCTGTACGCCAAAATCCCTAGGACTAGTTCGTTCAAATGCAACGTTTGTAAAAACGCCAAACTGGCGTCATCAGACCAAAATGGCTGACTTCCTGTAGAATTTGGACCATGGCTTCAAGAGACTTTTTTGTAGGTCTAGAGAGACTTCATTTGTGTACCAAATTTCATAATCCTCAGTCAAAGCATGGCTTGGGGCTGACTGTTTTAATTGTGGTAGGGGGCGCTCTTTCAAGAAATAGGCCACGCCCACCAGATTTTTGCATTAATATCTATTTAGGGTTGGACATATATCACTCACATAAAATTTCATATGAACAACATGAGAATTGTAGAAATTAGAGGCAAACGTATTTTCATGGCGTGCTGTGTCTTTTTGCCACCCCCCAACAGCCCCACCTTTCATTCAAACCTCTCAGTATTGGAGGGCCTGTGACCCCCACTTGTCTACTGCTATTTGACCAAGTTTCA
>SSNR01000180.1:873503-913941 GCA_006937965.1 Callopanchax toddi
AAACCCATTACATATGTAAATTTACACTGGGTTTGACAAATCCCCAGAATTTGGTGAGTTTTTGAATATGTTAAGGCCTCCAAAAAGCCAATTCATTTGGGGGAGGAATAATAAGAATAAGAAGAATAATAAACATTAGAAGAACAAGAGGCCTTCGCAGCGCTTCGCTGCTCGGGCCTAATAATAAACATTAGAAGAACAAGAGGCCTTCGCAGCGCTTCGCTGCTCGGGCCTAATAAACATTAGAAGAACAAGAGGCCTTCGCAGCGCTTCGCTGCTCGGGCCTAATAATAAACATTAGAAGAACAAGAGGCCTTCGCAGCGCTTCGCTGCTCGGGCCTAATAATAAACATTAGAAGAACAAGAGGCCTTCGCAGCGCTTCGCTGCTCGGGCCTAATAATAAACATTAGAAGAACAAGAGGCCTTCGCAGCGCTTCGCTGCTCGGGCCTAATAATAAACATTAGAAGAACAAGAGGCCTTCGCAGCGCTTCGCTGCTCGGGCCTAATAATAAACATTAGAAGAACAAGAGGCCTTCGCAGCGCTTCGCTGCTCGGGCCTAATTACAAAATGGCCGTATACACAAAAAGTAAACAGCTTTCTTTTCTTCGCAAACAATATCAGAACTAAAACATATCAATCCTCTATCATTAACTCACGAGATCATAGGATTTTAGCATTTTTTCTTTATACATTTTTTTTTAATTGATCAGTAGTTGAACATTTTTTTAAATCATCATCCAGGTTATTCCATAATTTTACTCCATATATTGAAATGCACATTTGCTTTAATGTAGTATGAACAAATATTCTTTTAAACTCAGATTTCTTTCTACTTTTTTCATTATTTGTGATCAAAACAAAAAACTTCTGTAACTCTGCTGGCAGTGACTTATTTCTAGCCTTGAACATAATTAGTAAAGTTTTCAATTTAACCAAATCTCAGAATTTTATAATTTTTCATTGAACAATCTATTAGTATGTTCTCTTGGATGTATTTTATATAAAATTCTCAAAGCTTTCTTCTGTAGCAAAAACAAAGGATTAGTATTTGTTTTATATGTATTGCCCCAAACCTCTAGCCACGGTCCACTGAAACGACTCATTCATAGGGGTGGGACCAATGGTTGTCAATCAAACCGTCTTCACATGCTATTGGATAGCGCTAGAGCCATTTAGCAACAACCGGAAACAGCTGGTACATTAAACTTTTACCGTGTCCCGTCGGCAAAGCGGCCCATAAATCCTCTTTCAAAATAAAAGACTTTGGTTCCTCTGTCTGTTCACGTTTTAGAGAGAAGCCCAAATCTAAATCGTCCAAAGTTCATAATAAAGACGTTTCAAACGAACGCATTTCCCGAGCTGCCGCCAAATTCAGCCGGAGTGCTGATGTCATCGGCTAATCCCGCGCTCCAACCCATGTAGGCGTTGTGATTGGCCTGGTACGAGACTGACTGGACCAATCAGTGGGCTGCAGAGGTTCCAATGAGCGTGGCTAGACCAAAGTCTGCAGAGCAGAACTGACGGTCTAGTTTACTAGGCTACCAAACCTCTATACAATAGGTCAAATATGGAACAATAAATGAGTGATGTAATGTCTGAAGCGTTGATGTTTCTAGAACACTTTTGACTTTGTTTAAAGGACCAATACTTTTAGAAAGTTTTTGTTTTATATATTTTATGTGAGATTTCCAATTAAGTTTATGGTCCAAGACAACCCCTAAGAATCTGACTTCATTTACTCTTTCAACTAAGAAACCATCAATAGACAATTTGACCGAATCATCAATTTTCCTGTTACCAAAAACCATGAAATAATTGGAATAAAACAAAATTCATTCATTCACCTTAAAGGATCAATCCACAAATTGGGCTCCGTATTTAACCATTCTGAAGCGAAACCACGTGCCCGGACACAAACGGTGCTGGGAAGTCGCTGCTGGAATCCTGTGCGAAGCCCTCATTTGGAGAAACTTTGTGTTTGACAAACTTCTGGTTTATTGACCACACACAGACAAGAACCTTCCTGTTCGACTGTGGCCTGTCAGCTCGGTACACAAACGGGGCTGTGAGAAAGTCAGGCTCGTGTTTACCAAAATCTAGATGTGACACCTCTGTTTCAGACATTAATGCATCCGCTGTCGCCAAGGCCATCTCCACAGAGACCTGCCTCCGAGGTGGGGTTTTACCATTTCCTAAAAGTCGCTTTTTAGCTCCAATTTGGAAAAATCTGAAATAAGAATCTGTAAAACGACACCTTTTTGTAAAGCTTTTGAGCTGGGTGTCGACTACAAACGGACGCGAAGCGGAGCGTCAATCAGTGCTGCCTGTTTGTGAATTAGTTTCTTCATTAGTCAGGTTGACGATACAAACCATCACTCAGAGAGAAACTTAAAGCCACAAAGGGGTCACGGGGGTCACCCAAATAATCTCCCTTGATGATGTCCTGCTGATAGAGAGGCAGCCAGGCATCCCCAGTCAACCAGAGAGGAGGTGGCCATCCTAAAACTCTGAGCACTGATTACATCTGGCCTCCCTCAGCGCGCTCTATACTCATCCTCCTGAACCGAGCACACACTCCCTGGGTGGAGCCCCTGCGGCCTGAGGATCCCATTTTTAACATTTTGACAACTCAGCTGTGGGAGTGTTTCATCACTGCTGCACTCCCATAGCAGCACCCCCCTCTTTTTATACCAGTAAGAAGCAGATTTTGACATCTGGCTTTGTAGAAGAGCAAAGTTGGTGGAGTAAATAAGAGATCTGGCGTCAGATCAAGCTTTGATCTGCTGGTAGCAGAACTTAGTGGAGACGTTTAAACCGTCGGGATTACTTCTTTTCCAGTGATCGAGACACGATGTGCAGAACACTTTGCTCGGATCTCATAGAGGATAATAAAATAATCTTAGCCGATCAGTTTGGAATTCAGCAAACGGAGAGAAGCCCTGGCTGGTTGTAATATAGAAAAGTAACATATGTTTAAAGGGGGAGGGGGGTGAACTCGTGATGGCGCTCGGAAAAAGGCAACAGTTGACGTGAAGCTCGCAGATCATCAGCAATTCCTAACAGCAACTGGTGGCCTCCAGCCGTCCCCAACAGTTGCCATGGCGTCGTTTTGTTTTATGTTTGGCCCACAGGAAGTGGTGGCTGTGCAGGGTTCAAGCCACCTTGATCGAATGGGTTATCTTTTAGTTTTTAAAGGCGGCGATGATTTACTGGCTCCTGGTCACTAATTAACCAGTTCTATCTGTCCTCACACGGAGGCTCTTTGAATACTCATAATGTGTGGATTTTATCACGAACGTTTGATTATCGCTGCCTCTGTTTTGAACTTTGGGTTTGTTTATGTCCCGTTTTGACGGGTTGTGCAACAAAAGTTAAGCAAAAAATTTCTGATCTAAGTGAGCGTTTGATAGAACACAGTGTTCTTCTTGTCCATCTGTTTTGTTTCAATTATGGTTTGATTTTTATTTGGCCTCTCATTGACGATAAACCCTCCCTTCCTTGTGGCTCCTCCCACGGTCCCCTATTATTATAATAAATGTCATAGTTTCTAGAGAGGACGGGGGCAGGGGGTGACTGTAACAGAACCACAGAAACTCTTGTCGCCTGTGGAAGTGTATTGAACTGATTTTTTTTCTTCTCTCATTCTGCTCCGTGTGACCTCACTTTCTTAAAGGCCACTTTCAATTGGAGCGTTTCCAGTCTTTTTCTTTTTCTGCATGGTTTGTGGTGTTTGTATGTGTGTGTGTGTGTGTGTGTGAGAGAGAGAGGGTGGGGGTCCTGGGGGAGGGTTTGGTAAGGGATTTGGCAGCTCCTTTGATCAATAAAGCATAAACAAGCGGGGGGCTTCAGAATGGGTTTCATTGTGTCAGGGGGAGGAGTGCTGAGTCAGGCCCACTCGCTCTCCAGCCTGGGATCCAGAGCAGACAGGCAGACTGGGATTACCAAACGGGGCCAAGAGAAACTTTCTGAATCTCACTTCATCCAGCTGTTCCAAAACCCGCACTAATCGCACTTTAGGATCAAATTAATGCTGAACTGTTAAAAAAGAAAAGGGGGGGAAAAAGGCAGTGATGTCATAGCATCATAAATAAACTTTTATTTTTATCTGATCTACTACAACATAAATAAACAAACGTGGTGGCGTTGCATCGACGAGCTGCTGGAGTTTTTTTGTTAAAGGGTTCAGGGAGGGTAAATAGGATGGCTCTAAAAACAAAACAAGTGAATAGTTAGGTTTTAGGTCGTAGCTCAGTCTGCTCCTTTGTCAAGCAGGTGAAAGCTTTGTAAATGTGGCGCCAGATTGTTAAAGCCCCCCGACACTCCGCAGTGTCCGAGCCGCTTCCAGGAAAAGGGACCCCCTGCGTTGAGCCCTGGGACTGACCCTCCCTCAATAGAGAGGGTCCTGCCTGGGAGAGGAGGGCTTCCTGTATTAGCTTTCCATCTTAATCAAGCAACAAGTGCCAACAAAGCGCTAATTATCAATGCCTTCAGAGTGCACACAATGCCCCCCCCACCCCCACCCCCGTCGTCCCGTCCCAGCAGAGATAGTCAGAAAATAGATGAAGCGACATTGTTTGATGCTACAGTGCTCATTTTGAAGCCTCTCTGGTGTCTTTAAGAATCATTTTTGTCTCGTGTTTTGTTTTTGTTCTGCCTCATATAGTTCATGATGTAAGAATATATTAATCTAATTAGTCGATACTGATTCATGAAGATCACCATTTATAGAAAACAAACATGTTCTAATGTACATTTATCCTATTGAATATATTACAGAAATGAAAACCTAAACTAATGTCTTATTTATCAGAACAACTCCGTTCTCATCCACTCCCAGTTACCAACAAGTAGTGCTCACTGCAGAACCAGAAAGGTGCAGCTGCACCAGGTTCAGCCCCGCCCATTCAACCAGGGTCAGCCCTCCTCCGCTGTTTTTTTAATTAACTTAATTGCAAAAAGAGTGAATTTACAAGAAAATAACTGAATATCTGCCTGTTTCTCCTTGTTTTCAGGATAAAACATATCCTCAAAATTGATTAAATATCTCGGGGTTTCAGTCATGTTTTTGTAACAGTATTAGTTTGTGAATGAGAAACGTTTTCTGTCATACGGACTACTACAACTACTACTAGCTGCTCCTGGCGGGGGCCAAAGAACCGGGGGAAACCCTTAGCGCTTCGCGGACTCGCAGCACAAAGCTGCGCCGGACCAGGAGCACCGTACGAAGCTCCGCGGACATGCTCGCAGCATTACCCGACAACGAGGGGCTGCATCTCCGCCAGACTTTGTGCTCTGGATCCGGCGGAGATGCAACACCTCGTTCCCGGATCTAACAGCCCAGTGTAATAGTCCAATAGCCAGGTCAATCACAGGGGAGGTGTGGGAGCTGACTCTGATGGAATGGCCGGGTCTGATTGGTTGAATGGGCGGGGCTGAACCTGGTGCAGCTCCACTTTTCTGGTTCTGCAGCGAGCAGCCTCTCGTTACCAACGGTGTTCCACAAGGGTCAATACTTGGCCCAACCCTTTTCTCCATTTACATTAAAAATATAGCAAATTCTGTTGTAGATTCATCTCTATGCAGATGACACAGCCCTCTACTCTGTTGGCCCCTCTCCTGCTATAGTTTCTCAACAACTTCAGCTTAGTTTCAACAGGATACAAAAGGCCCTTTCCAGTTTGCTTTTTCAATTAAACAAACCTAAAACTAAAGTCATGTGGTTTGGTTAAAAAAAAGGTCATGCACCATCTAATTCAAGTATCTGCACCCTGGATGGGGCGCCTCTAGAGCAGGTTACTGAGTATAAATAGCTGGGAATCTGGCTAGACAATACTCTGTCCTTTTTAAAACATAGATTAAATCTAAAATCAGCTTCCTCTACAGAATGCTTTGCTTTTTCATTTCATCTGCAAGGAAACATTGGTGCAAATGACAACTCTCTCAATGTTTGATTACGGTGATGTCATTCACACATCAGCAGCCAGAAGTTTGCTTCATAAGCTCAACGTTCTTTACCACTCTGCCATCTGGTTTGTTCTAAATGCTCCTTTTAAATCTCACCACTGTTCTCTGTATTCTTCTCTTAACTGGCCATCATTGTGCACCTGTCACAAAATCCACTGGTTTATCCTGATCTGCAAAACTCTCCTCGGTTTGTCTCCTCCCTACTTGCAACAGCTGTTGCATTTTTCATCCCCTGCACACAAACTCGATCTGCAAACCTGATTTTGTTAAAAGTTCCTAAAACTGCTTCTGCATCAGGCTTGTTGTCCTTTCAGTCTGCTGCAGCCAGGGACTGGAATGACCTGCAGAAAACCCCCAAACCGGACACATTTCTCTCAAAGGCAGCTTTTCATTTTAAAGATGCTGCTTCTGTCTCTTACTGACGTCTCATTATTTATGGCCGCTCTTCTGATTTTGTGTTTATAAAATGTCTTTCTTTGTGTATTCATGATTTTTGTAAATGTCACTTTTTACTTTTACTTTAAAAATGTGTCTGTATCATGTTATTTTAAAATCTGATTTATGCTATAGTCCCTTTCCTTTCTCCCTCGTCTTTTGCCAGGCCACAGTTGTAAATGAGAAATTTCTTCATAATCTGTTTTTGCCTGGTTAAATAAAGGTTGAAATGTAAATATATTTTTAAATGTATTCTTCTATCTTTTCTCTTTACAGTCACATTGATAAAACCACCACTTGGCAGGATCCTCGTAAGCCCTTGCTCCAGATGAACCAGCCCGCACCTCCAAGTTCTGTTCCAGTCCCGCAACAGAACCTCATGAGCCCAACCAGCGGTGTGTACTAAATTCACTACTTCTGGTTTAAATTTATGTATTAAAACCCCAATTATTAATGCGTTCATAGAGTAAAACTCAGTTCTAGTCTAGTTCTTACTTGTCACTAATTTGCTGTTCGGACCACGGAGTTGGAATTTGCCCCAGGTGAAGTGAGACTGAAGCAGTCCTTTCTGTTGGTGTGGGAGCTCTGAGTCACAGAGTAGAGTTTTACAGATGACGTGACTCTCTTGTCTCCAGCTGATACCTGTTAGCTTGTTTGTAAATAACACAAAATGCTAACCAGTCTTGGATGTTGACAGGCTTGTTTGTCAGGGTCAGATAATGGTGATTCACTCAGAAAACGGACCCGGTTTATCTGGTGCCTGTGTTTAGTCTCCATATCACTGCCTTTTATTCCTCGTGCCGTTTGTCCAGTTGTCATGAAATCTTGGCGTGTTTTGTAAAATAATATCAGTAAAGTGAAATTCCTGCACTGAGTGAACTTTCAGTATTTTTTCGGTCTCATTTTTGCCCGTTGTGTCTCAGGACCCCTCCCTGAAGGCTGGGAACAAGCCATAACACCAGAGGGAGAAATTTACTACATCAACCACAAGAACAAAACCACATCCTGGCTTGACCCACGACTTGAGCCGCGCTATGGTGAGTTGGCCTCAGACTGGGCTCTTTTTGTTTCATCTGTTTGTTTATTTCTCAAATAAAGTGGAAAACCACCAGTAAAATGTCCAGTTCTTAAAAAAAAAAGCACTGAACATGATTCTAATCCTATCAGTATTTTGTTAGATTACTTCAAAGGTTTGTTTTAGTCCTATTTGTTGAGATAAATCCATTTACTGTATGTGCAATTTTTCCATTTTTATATACTTTTTTTCTAGGCTGCAAACTTTCATAGGATTTTCTAAATTCTAAAATAAAAACACCATTTGGCTTAAATCACTGTCACATGTATAAAAACCTCCTATATTCAGAAAGCGTATTGTACTGTCAGACCCATTCTGACTTTTATACTTTAACTTTTAACTAGGGGTGAGAATTTAAGGTGTTCATTTTGATTAATTAGAAAAAAATAACACGTAAAAAAAATTTACGCAATTAATCGCAGCTTGCATTTGATGCAAGCGGAACTAATGTTTGGTCCCGAGTTCCAGCTGTGTATTGTTTTGTGACGGACGTTTCCTGTTTCGAATGTGCAAGAAATATATCTCAATATTTGCACTTCCACCCTACGGTCTTCAATGAAGTGCACTTGGAATTATGGGTAATACCCTTCGTTGAAGTGCGCACCCATGCGGACTTCGGCAAAGTGCGTAGCGAGCGTGGAAAAGGGGGCGGGGCCAAGGTCCGGATTCTACGGTCAGGAGAATCTGGACACCCTAAGCACTCGCTCACCTCCGCGGGAACGCGCAACTGAGGGGCGCGAGGGTGGAAGTGCGAGTATTGAGACGCGGCAATAGACATAAAAGTAGGGGTGTAAGAAAATATTGATACTGCAATATATTGCGATATTTTCTGCCACAATATTATATCGGTATCGTGCTATCCATATTGCGATATTTTGCTATATCAAAATTTAAAGCAAATTATCCATTTTTATTCCATTAAAAAAATTTTTTAATGGAACCATTAATGATGACAGTAATTTTTGTAGTAAAATTAAAAGTTGGTGGCTGTTTTCACCTTCTTCGTTCCAGTGGATCAACTAGATCTAGTACTAAAACTAGATGTGTTATGTATGAAAAAGTTTTTAGAATGCTGTGACAGTTTTTCTACTCTTAAATTATGTTTTAAAAATAATAATATATACATACTCATAGCATTGCATCATATCACAATATATTGTATCGTCTGTCCTGTATCGCGATACATATCGTATCACCAGATTCTTGCCAAAACACACCCCTACATAAAAGTAAAAGTATCAGGGAACGAGAAACGTGCAAATACACACTCATAATAAATGGTTGTAGGTTTAATTATCTGTCAGCTGCATTTTGTAATTCTCAGACGTGTTTAGTTCATGTTTTACTGATCTGTGTTCACTGGTGGAGCTAGCGCTAATGCTAACTGCTACAACTATGTTAAATAATGTTTGTACTCCAGTTAAATGAGCCTGTTGTTTAAGACTGGCTTTAATAAACCTGATAATAAAATAATAAAGTTCTGTACTTTTAGATATGTCCAATTTTAGCTAGGGATATTGTTCTTCTCTTTGGAATTAAAATGCTTTTTTTTTTTTTTTTTTTCCTATTAGTTGATTCTGTCCCCCACTAAAATATTATACATAAAAAAAAGCTTTTAGGGGCAGATGTTCTTGTACTATTAAAATGCAATTAATTGTGATTAATTAATTACAACGCCTCTAATTAATTTGATCAATTCTTTTTATCGAGTCCCAGCACTATTTTTAACATTAGGCGCTAAAAGTAAACCTCAAATTAATGTTTGTTTTGCACTACTTCCATGTTGGGGTCATACTGGATTTCCACCTAATATTTGATGAGCACATCAAAAAGGTGTCAAGAGCTGCAAAAGCAAACTTTCATACTTTTAGACTGATCAGAGACTGTCTACCATTTCATGCAGCAAATGTTTTTATGCATTCAATGATTTTCTCACATTTAAATTATTGTTTAACCTCCTGGTCACAAGCAGCCCCAACAGCTACCAAACCACTCAGGATGATTTACCACCGTGCCGTTAAGATCCTGGATAAGAAACCCGCAAGGTCTCATCATTGCCATGTTCTCAAGAATCTGATGAACTTTGACAATTTCATAAAGTTTTCAATTTTAAAATTCATATTTAAATGTGGACATGGTGAGGCTCCCAGGGTGCTCAGTGACCTTTTGGTTCCTCTTAAGAAAACGGGTTCAGTAAGTCGTGGAGCGTCCAGTGGGAACCTTAAGGTTCCGTTTTGTAAAACATCTCTCAGAAAAATGGCGTTCTCTGTACGTGGAGTGAACATGTGGAATTCCCTTCCTGCAGAGTTAAAACTGAACTCTGACTGGAGTCAGTTTAGACTAAAGCTGAAACAGTTCCTTAAGAAGGAACAGATATGTAGTCATGAGTCTGATTTTCCTCCTGGTGGTCTTTGGGTAGTGTTTGCGCCAACAGGATGGACTTTTATGAGCTTTTATCTTTTTAATGCTTTTATCTGTGTTGTTGTGTTTTAACATTTTGTTTTTATTGATCTATGAACCTAATACCAGCTAGGGACAGACATTGTAAATTAGCTTAAGCTACAGATGTTAGAGTGATTGGTGTTTGTTAATACTTAACACTGGTCCCTATATAAATAAATACATTGAAATTTTACATAAATCTCCTCATTTGCTCATCTTTCACACATTAGAGGTTTTATGGATGACTTTTTGAAGCAACGTGTCAAACAGCTTGTTGATAATCCAGGGTTTGTTTTTGGTAAAAGAAACACTTTTTTTTATTTTTCATTTCCTGAAAAGCTGCATTTTTGGAGCTGCAAGGTTTTTCCCTGACAGCAAAGATATTTATATTAAAAAATGCATTTAAAAATCCCATATCAACTGAAGAATGAAACTTTCTGACACGCGTTGACTTTTCTAAGCTGCGGTTAATAGAAACGGTGATTTATTCCTTCACGGCTCACAGCTTGTTTCGATGTTCTACATTATTTTGGAGCTGACTAGGAAAACGATTATTAGTTGAAACCAGATTTGTCCGAACCCCCGCCCTCTAAATTCTCACCTAACCTTTTGTCAGCCATTTTAGTGTTGGTGCAACAGCTGAGTTAGCCATTAATCCCTCAGGCCGAGCTAAAGTTTGACAGCTGGCTTCCAGTGGCCTGAGTCGGTGAATTAGTGACAGGTCCAGGTACGTGTGCTGAAACTTCTCGGCGGCTGTGGGAATGAGCTAATCCCCCAGTGAGTTAGAAAGGCTTCCGCAGCTCAAACCCCTGCGTGTGTCACTCTGACTCATTTCTGCTTCAGGTGCCATCTTTTCTTTGCAGCAGCGTTCCCCGGGGAGCTCACCCCCAGTTCACAAAGGCAACATGTGTGAGTCTGTTCTCCTGTTTGGGCTTGGTTTTTAATCGAGCGGGCTCTTAAAGTGTAGTTTGTCAGCGAGCGATCACGTGGTGCGCAGAGGGCGGGCTGGGAAGTTCAAAACAAAGCTGTAAGGGGAGCGGGGCAGCTGGGAAGGGAGATGGCGACTGCGATCGGCAAACTCTTTGAAGATTTATAAGTCTTGAACACACAAGGCGGCCGGGCCCCTGAGAGCGAGTGAGAGCTTTTAACCCATTATGTGCCATAAATATACGTTTTCTCACAAAAGACTCGACATGTACTTGAGTCTGTTTGTTCACATGTACACTTTAATTATCCGTTTTTAATTGTCTCAGAGCTTTACTTTTGCATTTGGATGAATTATTTTTCATTAGTTTTGTTTTTGATGCTTGAAGGAAAACCTCATCCTGTTTAGAGTTTATGATTTTTGCAGGGAAAAGGGCTCCTTTACTTTGCAGGTCTCCAATTATAAGCCAGCTGCTTTGATAATGGAGGCTAATTTGAGCTTTGGGAAGAAAAGCAGCCGAGCGCCTTTAACTGAGGGTTGCTGCCGGCTGGCTTTCCCCCGTGTGAGGCCCAGCGAAGGCACAGCCCCATTTTGCTCAAGCTCCAGACAGACTTGAATCTCTGCCAGGCCTCTTTATTCTGCGGTCCAACTCTTAATCTGTTCCAGACCTTTTCAGGGGGTGGGGGACGTAGGGAGGGAGGGAGAGACGAGGCAAAAGGGGAAGAAGGAAAAATGGGAGGAACAGAGGGAGAAAAAAATCAGATGAGATAAGTATGCCTCCTCTTCAAGGCCTAAAGAGGTGGTAAACAGCAAACAAGCAATACTGTAAAGGTGCAGCGATTAAATTAGGAGAGTGGGTGAAGTGGATATATTCCTGAACAGGAAAAACATGCGATCTTCTTGTTTCTAATAGTTTAGTTGTAAATCTTCTATGAAAGCTGGTCATCAGAGACGTGTTGTTTTTCTGACTCTGCTGTCAGAAAGAGTTAAACACAGAAACAATCGCTTTAATGGAAACACAAAGAATTTAGAAGAAGAATGATATGGTTTGGATGTAAAATAAAGTCAGCTGCTTGTTCTCATAACTTCCTCCTTATTATATTTCTTACGGATGTCCTGATCATGATTTCGTTTTTTCCCCAATACTCATCCGAGCCATTTAATATGAAAAGTTTTTTATCCTGGTGTTTTTAAAGTCAATGCATGTGAGTTTCTTTAGAGGATCACAGAGTAGGGAGACAGTTAATCTACACAGATCGCATGGTTTTATTCATGTCTTAATGTAATGTAATGTAATCAATCAATCCGGACCTTGGCTCCGTCCCCTTTTCCACCCTCGCTACGCACTTCGCCGAAGTCCGCATGGGTGCGCACTTCAGCGAAGGGAATTACCCATAATTCCATGTGCACTTCATTGAAGAGCATAGGGTGAAAGTGTGAATATTGAGACGCAGCCTAATCTTTGTGCAGCTCGCTCTTTTGTGTTATTTTTCATCGTCTGTGAAGTTTGCAAACAACGTTCAGATACGTCTTTGCAGTTGAGATGTTTACTGAGGTCACTAATCAGAATTAGTATCACTACTGAGTGAGTTTTAAGGACTTTTTTCTCACAATGCTAGTTGTTACCATTCACTTACAGTGTTTTATGCTAAGCTAATGCTAAAGGAGTACTGCTAGATCAGGTTAACAGCTGGGCTGGTTACTAATTGTTTTTGCCCACTGATCTAACTATGAGGAATATGGAAATAAACACAAAAAAAATCACTTTTGGGTGGAATATCCCTTTAAATCACATCCATGTGACAGAAATATTCCCTCATTTATGAACAAGCTCCTTGGTTTGGGTTAGCTGGTCATCCTGTTGACCCTGATCTAAAACGCTACCGTCTGCCTCCATGTTTGTTTATGTTTTGCGGCGTGCCGTAAAGTGGATTTTGACAAAGTACTGCCTTAAAACTCCTAACCGTGGCGTAAACGATAGAGCTTTATATTTGACGATAGACAATTTCTATATTTCTCATATCACACAGCCCTACTCGTTAAATTAAAATTCGTTAGAGTTGCACACAGCCACCAGCTGACGATGTTAAACGAGCAGACGGTGTGTCTAACCAGTCCTGATTTGACTTCTTATTCATGTTGAAGCAGGTCGTTTTATTTTGAATTCGGTGAAGTAAAAGTGAAACCAACTCTGATTTTTAAACTTGGCGCTCGCAACATTGTCTTTGGCTGTTTTTCTTTTTACGTTACTTCGTGACAGCGGCGCCAAACAAACGGTATTTCAAAATGAATAATTTCCAACACAGGAGCAGAAGTTCTGATACGATTCAGATCAGATATTCTCCTCTGCTTTGTTTTGATTTCCTCCTGGCTTCGCTCAGACCTTAGAGGAGTGTGCGATAATAAAACGCTGTTTGAATCACAGCCAGACTGTTTCTCTGCAGGCTTATCTTGATGCATGAAACACAACTCCTCCCCAAGAAGCTGCACTTTTTTTTCCTCCAACTTGTTAAATCAACAGAAGATAAATATTTACTAAATCTTCAAAGGTGCTGTGCCCAGGTCCCACTGAGAGCTTCCCACAGCTGGCACTCCTTGAGCTTTACCTGCCCCAGGTGATCCTGTGGTGTAATGTGTCTGCCAGAGTGATGGTCTGATAAGGGCTTGTGTAGCTGGATCGTTGTGTTGCAGGAGTGCGTGACAAAGACAAAAGGCAGACGGTGTTAGCTGGTTTCTTATCTGCTCGGCCCCACCAGCAGTCGCCACCTGTATGTGCTGCTGATTTAAACCACGCCCCCCCCCCCTAAACGTGCGGTCCGAGTGGCTGAAGAGAACCAGTTCTTTGATATCGCCTTGTGTTTGTGCATATTTCCTTGCAGCAACATTGTTTAATGTTTTGTCTGGGGGTGTGAATCCTTGACTTGGTTTGCCTTGAAGTCAAATTCCAGTCAGTTTCAACTTTGGATTTAGTCTTGGGTTTAATGCAGCTCCTCCGAGTCGTAACAGATCTCCAGCTGTTGACGTGGCCCATGTGCAGGAACTGCACGATGAGAGGAGGTAATGGTGCCCGGACGCCGGAGAGATCCAGCCTCTAAAGACCTCGCTATCTGTGAGAGATAAGAGGCGGAGAGAAGAAACGCACGGTTCTGTTGGTGTGTGGGAGGACGCTGTGTGTGTGTGTGTGTGTGTGTGTGTGTGTGTGTGTGTGTGTGTGTGTGTGTGTGTGTGTGTGCACACTGGGAGGAGGTGGAGAGGGGAGTAAGGGTGGGACTATCGGAGCTTCCCAGGGAGACGGTTCATTCAGGTCCTGCAGGAGTGTAAACAGACAGTGATTGAATGGTGATGAGGAAGGTGCCGGGGCGGCTCAGAGAAAATCGGGGCCGCTATCACGCCTTTTGTTTTGGTTCCCACTTCAGGCGCATATAAGCAAACAGCACTCCTCATTGGTCCCATTACTGTAACTCCTCTTTCTCCTACCACGCTGATAAAAGCGTGTGACCTACTTCGCATGCATACATTAGGGCGTTTTATTAGGGACGCCCCCCCCCTCCGCTGCTAAGAATAACAAAGATTTCACGGCAAAAAAACACACAAACAATACAATTGTAATGTGAAAGAACTTCATGCTAACATCAGTGTTTACACAAGCGAGGACAATGTTGCATGTTTTTTTTTTTTTTTAATCAGTTAACATGGCCCCACCGGGCCTAGAGAAAGGAGGCAGTCAGTCTGGGAGAATAATCTGCCCCTAGTTCAAAAAGAAACAAAACGCATAATGAAAGGATAAGTCACGACTGATGCAATGTACCAAACCAACAAAGCCTGTCTTAGTCAGCGTGTGGGAGCGGATCAGGTCTTACAGGAATACTTGTTTCAGATCGCTGATAGAAAACTTCTGCTGGGACTTCTCGTCCCACACAACCTGCTGCACTGGATCGCCTCTCCTACAAGTTCGTCCTGTCGACAGGCGCTCGAGTTGTTAATCTTGTTATGTCATTGCTTTAAAGCAGCCAAGTTTGAAAGGAAAGTGTGCTTCTGGAGCTGCTGTCGTGTTAATCATCTGACAGAGATCATGTATTTGTTACTCAATGACTAAAGGTTGTTTTTTGGTTAAAAGTTACGTGTGTGTTTTAGGCATTGAGACTCTCAAATGTCACATTTTTTAGTTAACTTGCTGTTTTATTCCCAACATTTTCTAAACACACTGCAAAAACTGATGTCTAAGAAAGTAAAACAGCCTTGTTTTGAGACATTTTGTCATATTTGTGTCTATAAAGAAAATATATTCTCACAGCCCTACTTGAAATAGGCCAAATCTTCTTAAACCTGGTCAAATTTATTTAGCAAAAAAAAATCTGCCAATGGGGTAAGCAAAATGTGCTTCCTTAAAAATAGCCAAATTTTCTGCATTTAGAACAATTCGCTAGTTTTAAGGAATCTAGCCAAGCAAATTTTACTATAACAAGGCTGGTTTTTTTGTTTTGTTTTGTTTTTTGTTTTTTAAAGGTTTATTTCATTCAAAAAATAAAAAAATAAATCAAAATATACATTACTTTAAATAAATTAGAATGAAAAGGAGCAGATAGAAGAAATAATCATATCATTTCTGTCCCTTTTGACACAAAAAAAATAAAATACATTCTTACTTTGAGTTTTCAGACACACAGATGCAACACCATCCTGCTCTAATTTTCACATTTGATCATAAACAATAAAACACACAATTATTTTACATTCTGATAATTACATATTACACTCGATTTGACGCATATTTTAAATATATTTAGTGATTTTGCTTGTTTCATTTCCCTGTTAAGGTCGTTCCACAGTTTCACACCCTTCACAGAAATACAACGTTCCCTAATTGTTCTAAATCTGAACCTTTTAAAGATATCAGTTCCTTTTAACATGTACACACTTATTCTCTTTACAAACATTTTTTGAATATTTATTGGTAAAGTATTTGTATTTGCTTTATACATTATTTGTAATATTTTCCAATCCACCAAGTCATGACATTTCAGTATTTTATATTTAAAGAGCATATTTTAAGTTCTTTTTTTTTTAAATTCTGATAAAACTCTGTCCAAAAATACTATTTGAAATGTTTATTGAGGGTATTTTGTTTTACAATACATTTTTTAAACCATTTTTCTAGTCCAAAGTGCCCCTTTTTGCAAAGCTTCTAAAAACGCTTTTTTTTCATATGTGGACCTGTGACGTCAGCTAAGGGAGCTCCTAGCTAGGTGGCACTGCTTACAGTGTTGTCAGATGTAGATAAATAAAGTATTTGTAGGATAATTTAACACTCTGTACGATCAATAATCCCATAAATATGATCATTTGAGCCCTTTGTTGTGTGGAGTTTGTGTAACAGATGCTTGTTTTAATCATTGTGTAGATCCTTTAAAGCTAAACTACTTTAACATCTCAGACTGGCACCGCTCTAGTCTGCCAGCTGCCTGCTCGCTGTCGGTGATGAGTTGTTAGTTTTAGGTTAGAGCGCTCTTTAATCGAGTCGGTGTGAATTCATTTTAATAAAAAATGCTAAATTATTATGTTTATGATGCCAATCGCCAGTCTGTCAGGACACTGAGTCAACAACGGGACGGCTTCCTTACCGGTACGGTGACTTCTGTTTGGAGACGAAAAACCCCGGCGGTCCTGGTCTAGTCCAGGACTGGATGTGATGGAGTCCCACATNCCGACGAAAAACATTCAGTGTGACTCTAAACAGGCGCCGTTACTTCGATCCAATAAACGGAACCGCTGTTAGCACACAGCAGCTAACAGGAGCTAACCGCTGTTAGCTTGCAGCAGCTAACAGGAGCTAACGGGGAGACTTGAGTCTCGTTTCCATGCCAGGTTTGGTACGGGTCGTAGTCCCGTACCGATCAGCGATTTCATGAGACCATTTCCTTCAGGTGTCTGACCCTCACCTGGCTGGTGGGGTACAGTAAATCCATGCGGCGATGCTCTCCAGAGGGGCTTCCTGTTCCCAGCGGGGCTACCAAGAGGGTCTTCCCGGCGGGGTTTCCAGCCTGACCCAACACTGTTCCGGTCAGCCTCGAACCGTTTAGCTGCATCCTGTGAAACTTTTTATAAACTCTTTCATTTCTTAACAATCCACCTGAACGCAGCTCAATGTTTGGAGCTCTGATGATCAAACCTGGTGCTAAACGCTGGTATTTTACCCAGACCCGAGTGAGGAGGTGGGTCACGGTCTACAGCTGGACCGACAGGGTACAGCCTTACAGGACTGATTGTTTTTATCTTTTTTTTTTTTTTTAATCTTAATAACTGCTCACTATAGTAATAAAGTAATAAAATAACGGCACTCTGGGGGTTTGTTTTGCTCATCACAAGTAGTGATAAGTGGATCAGTTTTCTATATAGAGAACGAACGGTCTCCCTGAACTGTCGTCACTTCCGGTTTGGTGAAAAAATTGACAATTCTCACAAAAACGAATCCAAGAGCCTAAATAAGCTGAATTTGTGTAAATTTTTATTCAGAAAAAGTTTCTATTATATTTCTCTAAACATTTGTTTAAGGGAGTGTCTAACTTAAAATATGCTCTTTAATGAATAATGGATTCGAGGGATCTCTACTATGATTATTATTAATAATTCTCAATGCTCTTTTTTGTATAATAAACAGAGGTTGTGTGTGGGTTTTGTATACTGATCCCCAGGTTTCTACACAATAAGTTAAGTAAGGTACTATCAGTGAGTTGTATAATGTTAACAAACCAGAACTATTCAACAAAAACTTGACCCTATGTAATACTGCTATGGCTTTGGAAATTTTACCCTTCATGTAACCAATATGTGGCCTCCAGCTCAGATCTTCATCAAACAGAATTCCTAGAAATTTAGTCTCTTTTACTCTTTGAATTTCTATCCCATCCAACTGCAATGATACCTCGTTGTTCTTTCTGTCGTTAAACAATATAAAATTTGTTTTGTTTAGATTCAGTGACAATCTGTTTATATCAAACCATTTTTTTATTTTTATCAGTTCATTATTTATCACTTGAGTTACTTTATTAATATCTGACCCTGAAAAAAACAATGTAGTATCATCAGCGAATAGAACTGTACCAAGAAGCTTAGATACATTGACAATATCATTAATGAACAGTATGAACAGTTTAGGTCCAATGACCGACCCTTGTGGCACTCCACAATTAATACCACTCAGTTATACTCAGTTTTACTTTCTTGGTAATCAGTTTTTTGCAGTGCAAATTTCAAATTGCACTTGGTTGTTTTTGTTTCACCTCTTAAAAATCACGATCTTTGATGATATACTCGAAATCAAATCGCCACTGATCATGTTTGGAGTTTAATTCCACTTTAGTAGCTGAAGTTGAACATTATTGTGTGTTTTTCATGTCGTTTCCATGCCTGATTTGAACTTTATTCTCTTCTCAGCGCTGAACCAGCAGAGGATCACTCAGAGCGCTCCGGTGAAACCGGGAGGACCGCTGCCTCCCAGCACCCACAGCGGGGTCAACCAGATGAGGCTGCAGCAGATCGAGAAGGAAAGACTCCGGTTGAAGCAGCACGAGGCGCTTCGGCAGAGACCGCAGGTCAGCGATCGGAGTTCAGCGCTCTCGGGGTTGGGGAGTTTTGGCCCCTTTCGGGAGAAATTCCTTTCAGTGTGTGTTCCTTTAAATCAAAACAGGGCAGTGAATCCCAGTGATTCATATGTTAAATGAGGCCAACAGCAGTTTAAGCCAGTAATTCTCCAACAGGCCTGTCAGTGAGTCATGAGTACATGAGTATAGTGGTGGATCTTAAGCCTCTTTGATCAGTCTTTATTGTTCAGCTAGCCTGCTATGAAGCTACATGAGTCATCGGTGGTAATTTTATCACTTCCTTACAGCGACGTGTCAGTGCCGCCCACATAGGGCGGTAGGGCAGCGTCTACTGGTTTACTCAGGGCTGTGTCATAACGCCAGAAACACACAGCTTTCTGATTATGAATGAGAGAGCTGGAGAGTTTGTTTACCCTACCGTTCACACGGGTTGTTTAAAGTTCACGGTGTAGGAAGTGACCCATGTGTGCACGCACCGGGCTGCAAAGAGAGAACGACTGTCTGACCTTACTGAGAGTCCACAGAGAGATTATGTGCTGCAGCGTTAAACAGCCTGGTTATTGTCAGACACACAAAGCTGCTTTCCAATGAAAGATTTTTTAAAAACTGGACGGATTTCTATTTCTTTTCCAAGGTTTATGTTCATAACAAAAACACATGTTCAAATTAGCAGGATATCTTGGTGGATACAAATACAATTTTCTCATTTCTCTCCATTTTGATGCACAAGTTTGAGAGAGAACGGCTCGGTCAGTCAACACACGACTTCCTGTGTGTAGACTAAAAGCCATCAGTCTAATTTTCGGCTATATTTAGCCTTTATAGCATTGTTTACCAATATTTTTACACTTTAATCTTTCTGTGACATTTTACCAGTTAAGAATTATTGGACCAGTTTTGAGCACAAGCTGGAGTATAAACTTTAAAATGTTTTACTCAGAAACAAGTGGTTATCTGTAGGTTGGCACAGTGTAGACGCTGTTGTTTACTGTAACGATGGTATCTGGTCCTGTCTTTTTCCCCTTCTGTCATCACAGAACAACACTTACTGTGCACTTTAGCATCTCTGTCTCTGTCGGGGCTCATCTTATCACACTCATCACACTACCACCACCGGGTCTCGAGATGTTTTTTCTGAAATGCAATGAAAGTTTTTCTTATAACTTCGTTTTCTACCACCTGCTGAAATGTTTCACTTTTGTCTCATCAGTTTATAGAATATGGAACTCTTGGGGATTATCAAAGTTATTTTTTTGTAAATATGAGACGAGGTTTTGTGATCTTTTTGATCAGCAGAGGTTTTCTCCTGGAACTTGACTGGATGCTATTTAAAAAAAAAAAAAAGCTTTTAATTGTTAATTCATGACCTCTAACCTTAACCTGAGGCCTGCAGTAGGGTTGGGCGATCAGACGACTATCGGCGATTGGCTGAGCCTGTCGCCGCCGCCTGTTTATGAAGAGCTATTTATTCGTCCCCCTATAAATGAATTTTTAAATTATTAACAATGTTTGGTTGAAATCAAAAGATATAGCCCACATAAAAATAATAATTAATGCTTTTTAAAAAAAATGTTACAAACAAACTCCTCCCAGCTGCAAACCGTCTTTTTCCTCCTCCTGCCTCCAAGAGCAGCGGTGATTTATTTACTCAAACTTCCAACAGACAGAAATAATCTTCATTAATGTAAATAACAACCACGGTGGTGGAGAGGGAAACGATCAGAGACTGGCTTTTGTCCAGTGTAACCGTGTTTACAGGTCGGTAGGGGTGTAACAATATTGGAAATACCGTGATATCGCGGTAGTAAAATGGCCACGATATCATCATGGTCTTGTCACGGTATTGAACAGTACGTCCCGAGTTTAAAATAACACGTTTTAGTTCGCCCCGCTGGAGTATAGCAAAGAAAACTACATAGACCATGATCCTTTGCTCCCGCGTCATCAGCCAGTGCACCAATAGGAGCGTGCGCAGCCCACATGGCAAACAAAAACAAACATGGCGGGCGGAGCGGCTTTTCAGTCTGAGTTGTGGAAGCATTTCGGATTTATTGTGTCGAGAAATGGTAAAGGATCCAAGAACGGACAAACAGCTGACAATATGCAGACACTGCCGCTGTACAGAGCTGAACTCCTCGGCGAATAGGAGCAGCGTGAGAGGTCAGTTGATAACCCGCCCCCCCCCCCTCAAAAAGTTTAAAGTGTTAAAAAAGTCCAGACGGGTCAAAAATCCCAGCATGAAGCTCTTTGATCAGCGCTGTCTCACAGCAGCTCAAAAAATAAAATAACATCCCAGAATAGTTAGCAACCGATTTGCATCCAATCTCCACCGTGAACGTCGTGTGGTTTAAATAATTAGTGGCTAAACTGGAGCCTAAATATAAAATTCCATCAACAACACATTTTAGTCAATTATTTAATTTATTTTAATTCAGTCATTGCCCAGATGAAGGCAGTAATATTAAAAGACTTATCAGACAGAAACCAAGGAGAGAAGTTCCTGTTGCAGAGCAGTAAAAACAGCAGAGGTCATTTTAACTGCTCTATAATCTGTCCTCCTCCTCCTCCCCTTAAATGTTGACATGTTGATCTTTCTTTTAAAAAACTGAAACTGGACTAGAACTCTAGAAACTAGAAGAGGCTTACCTTCTAATTAGTTTCCTGTTTGGTGATGCCTAGGTATTTTTATTTATGACTTAATGATGAAGCAGTTTTGTATTTCCTGATTACTTTTATTAAAGAAGCTGTTGTCTTTTCTTTATATGTTGAAATTGAATTTTGCACTTTAGGAATGACTTTTCAGGCTGTCCAAAACGTCATAATGGTACATTTTATGTTGTCAGGCTTATTACCGTGAGCCTCCCCACAATATCGCAATAAATATCGTACCGTGAGGTCCATACTGTCACGATATCGAACCGTGGGATTGGATATCGTTACACCCCTACAGGTCGGTGTTGCTCTACCGGTGCTGCTGTAGGAATATTCAGCGAGTCAGAACTCTGGTCCAGTATGACACAACTAATACAAATTAAACTAAATAATAAAAATACCTCCTTCAGTGAACATAAAATAAATCACTGCAGCAGTTTTAGGTCTTTTTGAGCGATTTGGTGACGGAGCAGCAGCTGTTAGCACTGAGTTAGCTTAGTTAGCACACTCAGCGGAGGATAAACACTAGATGTTGGAGCTCTTTGCTGCCGCTATACGTCTGTTTAAAGCCAAAGTAACCCCAAATAGGCGATGTTGTTTTTGGGCAACTATTTTCTCAAGTTCTGAGTTCTAATTTGGTAAATCCATCCGTGCGTGTTTACTTTGCTCCGCACGCAAATTTTTCAACAACGTCACCTGCGCGAATAAATCGCCCATCGTCGATTTTGGGACTGTTAATGGACGATTAGGGGAAAAGTTACACATCGCCCAACCCTAGCCTGCAGGGCTGTTGTTGATGTTGTTGATTTATTTAGGATAGATTGTGATGTGTTGCTTTTCAAGATCTTTTAGCCTGCTTCATTTTGTCAGACAGATTCTATTGAATTCTTAAAGCAGCACTGAGTGACTTTTAACCAGTAGGGGGCAGTAGGAGGCTACGATTAAAAGTTTCACTTTTACCGTCATAAATCATGTCACGCCTGAACTTTTTCCAGCCCAGTCTGCGACGGCTTTCAGCTAATAATCTGTCAGACGAGTTGTTGTTTTTATGTTTCTTTTGAATGTCTAAATATATAAGTTCATAAACAGTCCATCTTTCTCTCTCTGCCGGTTCTGCCGTAAAGCAGAAAGTGACGTCATCTTTGAAGGTACGGGCCGGGGCTCAAAACTGTCTAGTGCGGTATCTGGCCAGTAGAGGGCAGCAGAGTGCTGTCAAACATGAAACTGGTCAAGTTTCTAACTAAATAATCATTGAGATCAATTTTAATGCTCTAACTTAAAGTGTTACAAACTGCTCAGTGTTGCTTTAATTCTACAGGTCCTGGTGTGACTAGTGAAACTGAACTCTGCTTTTCAAATGTAGTTAATAAGAGTTAATTATGAGATTAAATAAATAACTTTTTCACATCGAACCAGGTTGGTTTGGATAGTTTTGGATCACATCTAGCATTTATTCAGGTCGTCTTTGCTGAAACGTTTAAATGTGACAAAAACACAAGAAATGTGTAAAGATTTTGTAAAATAATTTGTTCTGTTAATGCGACTGGTTGAAGTCTCTACCTTCATGAACCTGTAAATCAAATCATTTTGTTCAAAGGCTGTCTGTAATCTTACCCCCGTCTCTGAATAGGAAATGTGACTTCCAGTGGCAGATGGGAAACTCTGCGTTTCAGTTTCCAACTTGAGGGAGAAAAAGAATTGTAAAGTGGAAATCTAATGACAGTAATACCAGAAACGGAGCCAGCAACATCCTGTGCCTGCTTTAACCTGACAGCCAGGTCAAGTTTGACTCAGCTGTGATAAAACCCCTCTGACACTTCCGGTTAGGCAGGATCTGCTCAGATCCTGAGGAGGACGCTTTTATTGCCTCTATTTTGTTCTCTTTCCTCGTTAAAAGTTTAAACAAGATCTCAAAATAGTGACATAAGTCATGTTCTCTTCCTATTGAAAGGGATGACTTCATATCCTCCACCTTATCTGATGCAGCATGTGTTGAAAACGATTGTCTGACAGCGACTGGCCTCTGTAGGGTGACACTCCAAACAGGAAAAACAGAGAGCAGCACGTCTCTCGGTTTTACTTTGCGATTCAAACAGTTTCTGTCACTGTTGCTTAATTTTTTTTCTTTTGCTCATCTGCAGGAGCTTACTTTGAGGAACCAGTTGCCCACCAGTATGGATCAAGATGGCCCCACAAACCCCGTGTCCTCCCCTTTGGCTCAAGATGCTCGGACCATGACCGCCAACAGCTCTGACCCATTCCTCAACAGGTTAGTGTCGTGTACGGAGCGTCCTCTGTGAAACACCTGGAGGAAATCTTAAGGCAGTGCAGTCTGAGTCACGTCAACCAGCCTGGTGAAAGCTCCAGTTCTGGTTCAGCTTGTTGGACTCACCACGTCCTGCACGAGGGGTCTGTGTGCTCGGCTGTTTGAGACCTGAAGGTTTATAAAAACCTGCCTCGTAAGGGGGGGTGGGCTCTTGACTTAACCCCCCCTCACATGGCTGTGACTCACCAGCAGATCCGCTGCAGTTTGCCGCACAACAATGACCTCTGGTGTACGACTGCTGCAATAAAGGTGAATCCCAGCTAAAATGGTGGTTCTGAAAGCAGACCTTTTTGTTAGAACTTGAGACGGCGGAGGTGAAGCCCGGTGGATCAGAAGCAGCAGCGGTCCTGGAGTTTTAGTGAATTAACGCCTCGTTCTGGGATCGTTCAAGCTGCCGTTCTTCTGAGAGCAAACAAAGTGTGGAGAGAGCTGAATAGCGAGCGGGCCATGAGAACATGTGGTCCAGTCAGTAGACGGGCCAACCTAATCTCCCCTCCTCCCCCCTGTTCCCTTCACTCCCCTGCTCTCACAAAGGCTTCATTCATCCTGCCTCTGCCATACTCTGCCTACATATTTTTCTGCTAATTAGTATAGGCTTGTCAAATGTCTTCTTTTCCCCCTTTTGTCTCAGTTGTCCCTTTTTATTGTTGCTCTTTCCTGTGTGCTGTGATATAGGGTGGAAAAGTAGAGCTCTGTTTTACTTGTGTCACACCGCAGACCGCAGTCATTCTGATGGGTTTTATAAACGTTTACATCTCAGAGAGTATTACAGCTTCACTTCAACTCTTCAGGATTGGTGCTCTAAATAACAACGTTTACTATAGTTGAATAAAATCCCCAGTCTGAGAGCAGCTGAAGGTCAGACCAAAACCTGCTTATGGGTTTCAGTTTGATTTAAATGATTGTGAGTAGGGATGTACCGATACCACTTTTTTCAAAACCGATCCGATACTTAAATCTGAGTACTCGCCAATACCGAGTACCAATACCGATACTTCTACCACAAAAAAACATGCAACAAATTGGAATACAGGTTTTATTTTTTTCTTCTCTGCTTTTTACAACAAATAACTGAGTTAGATTTAAAAAAAAAAGTATTAATAAAAATGATCACAAAACTAAAATATAAGGTGAAAAATAACCATTTTCTGTGATTTCACAGTGAAATTATTGCAGTTTTCCACATTTTAACCAAATAAAATGAACTATTTGGCACCATCTCCAGCTCTCAACCCACACTTTAGCTCAATTGCTCCCCCTAGTGTTCAATATAGGAAACAACAGAAATCACAAGTCACAGACGGTGAAGCCACTGGTATCGGTTCCTGGTATCGGGTAACTTTAACCGATACTGATACCGGTATCGGTGCATCTCTAATTGTGAATATTTAATAAGTGTTTTTATTTTTTCCATTTGCAGCGGGACCTACCACTCCAGGGACGAGAGCACTGACAGTGGATTGAGTATGAGCAGCTACAGCGTTCCTCGCACTCCGGATGACTTTTTGAACAGTGTGGATGAGATGGATACAGGTGAGTTACCAACCGAGCACACACTCCAGTTAGGGCTGGGGGATATATCGAGTATATTCGATGTATCGCGGGATTTTCCACGTGGGATGTGTGAAATGGCTATATCGTCAACATTCGAGTATAAACCGTGACGGAACATTTACGCTCTCTGCTCGGATTCACTGTAAGTTTTGTTTCTCCCACACGCTGTGAATGCATCACTACTCGCCCCTCCCAACCTGTAAACCGTCTACCTGCTGCAGCGACGAGCGTGCGGGTCTTTGGATTTCCTCGATGAGGAATCGCGGGAATCACCAAACAAAACGGATTTCAGTAAAAGGGAATAAACTATTTTCTGAGTTATTTTGTCCGCTGCAGCCACCACACCTCTTGTCACCAGGTGACGCAGCGGCTCAGCTGAGCTCCCCTCACAGAAAACCAGACCGCTTTGGCGAATTTCCTCTAAGTTTAGTGTAAAGTTCAGAACAGGACAATACCTAAAAGACCTTTTATGAATCTGGAGAACAACTTTTCTCTAAGTTTTAGTCAGCAGACGATGGGCTGCAGCGTAAGAGTCCCTGTAATGAGCTGATAGTCAGAACGCTCCGTGTGTCTCTGCTCTGTGATGGATGGATGGAGAAGTCAAAATGAACAGAGGTCTGTTTAACAGGCAGGTGTCACACGTTTTTATCTTTAGGCAGCTTTTATGTTTCTTTATGAGACATTTTTTTACGTTGAGTTTAATTCTAAAGAAATTTATTTTACAAAAATACAGTTTTTTAATAGTGAGATACACAAGATTATTTGGTTTGCACATAGTATTTTGTTCTTTAAAAATATATCATAAATACTTTTAATACCTTAAACACCCAATGATCAGCTGAACCAGAACTTTGTTTTATTTAAGTTAAATAACAGTCACTAGATTTAGAATCCTGTGGCTTTGATTTGTTGAATTTTTTGTCATTAACTTTATAATTATTCAATTTTTAGGTTCATAACTGTGGTTAGAACAAAAATGTGGAGTTTAGAACAATTTAAACTGAGTTTATTGGAAGGGGGGGGGATTTTTATTTTATTTTATTAAATAAATTTATTTCATTCAAAAGAAAAAAAGAATAAAATACAAACAAATTATCATCAATATTTACAATACAAAATTGAATGAAAAGGGGCAGTAAGAAGAAAACAATCTTATATAAACTGCCCCCTATTACAAACAAAATTCTTAATAACTATCTACTAAAGTTACAGTATATATAAACTCATTTTTAAATTAACTTCCTGTTTCAATATTTCCAAAAATAAACACAGTCACTAACTTAGTTTACACTTTCATAATTTCTCAATATATTTGAGTAAAAAATGGAAAAAAATTAATTTGGGAGGAAAGTCGAGTAAGTATCAGAGCAGACTTGTCATTGATGGAACCTTCTCAGCAACTGATGGTTAAATACGTGAGTGGATGATTCAAACGAGTACACCAGTGCCTTTCAATGCACATAGCTCAAAATAACATTTGTTTTTGGAGCTTATTTCAAATATTGCGATATATATACCGTATTTGCTCGCATATAAGACGAGGTTTTTTTCATTAAAAATAATTTTAAAAAGGGGGGGTCGTCTTACTATCGCGCCCCAGCAGGGGGCGCATGCTTTATGTTCAAACGGCAGAAGCGGCGAGCTCTTAGACCGCGAGCAGTCCCAGACGTCCGCTCCACCTCAAAGTTCCAGTTCCACTGAGGATAAAAACACCTGATGGCAAAGTCCAGCTCCAGCTTCAGGCGTTTTCAGACTAGTTTGGGTTTTTGGTTCGGTCCGGTTCTGTTTATTACGTACGGAGCCGACACCTTCTGTCGGACCTCAGGACCCGCTGCGGCTGCAGTGTTTTCAGCGTGAGCTCTGTACAGGTGAGCGTGTCGCTCGTTTCACACACGCATTCTTCCTCAAGCCTGAAAAACACCTGAGAATCCAGCTCTGCCTGAGGTCCGCACACAGGACCCGGTTCTGAAGCTGCGCGCACACACACACACACACACACACACACTCTCAGTGAGAGAGAGAAGGAGAGAGGGAGGAGGGAGGGCCCAAACAGCCAGAGTGAGGAAGAGAGAGCTTCTTTTTTCTCTTTTTTTTCCCCAATTGACTGAAATATGTTGTCACTTAGAAATTTAATTCCTATCTGATTAATAAGCAAATTAAAGCAGTCTATAATTAAGGTATCATATAAATTATTTTCTCAAAATTTAATTAAAAATAGTTTCTTTATAAAGTGAATTTATTCTTTTTTCTGAAGATCAGTCTTGAAAAATGGGGGTCGTCTTATAATCAGGGTCGTCCTATATTCGGGCAAATACGGTATATCGTGTCGCAATATCGCCAAAAAATATCAGGATATTAGATTTTCCTCATATCGTGTAGCCCTACCTCCAGTGTATTTACGGGCTGCTCATAACTGATCACCAGTGCACACCAGATATCATGCATACGTACCAGAACCTACTGCCCTAACACGCCTTTGCAGACCGGTGCTTTTGCGGTCCTGATGGTGCAGCCCGCGATCTGAGGAACAAGAAAGCTTGAATTGTCTTCGTTGTTGCTGGAGTCTTGATTCACTTGGAGGTAGAAATAGGGTAATGACATCATTGTTCAGAAAAGGTTTCATTTAGGCACATAAACTCAACATTTTTCAAATATAAAAGTACTGATTAATCATTTCTCCCAGGTGAATGTTGCATTTAGTGTAACTTGACTATTTTTCAGGACATTTGGTTCATCGGTAGCAACATTACGTGCAGCAGACACTCGTCCTGTTTCGTACAAGCAGGTTAATCTGGTTCAGTTGCTCTAACTCGGTCAGTAAATGTCATCTTTATCTGCTGTTCATCAGGGGACCAACTTCCACCCTCCATGGCAACTCAGCCCAATCATTTCCCCGACTACCTGGACGCCATCCCGGGAACAGACGTGGATCTGGGCACCCTGGAGAGCGAGAGCATGGCGGTGGAGGGCGAGGAGCTGATGCCCAGTCTGCAGGAGCCCCTGAGCAACGACATCCTCAGCGACATGGAGTCTGTGCTTGCAGCCACCAAGATCGACAAGGAGAGCTTCCTGACGTGGTTATAGAGGAGTTTCGCCAAACTCCTCCTCCTCCTCTGGACTCCTGTCTCTACACTCTGAACGTCTGCCTGCTCTCTGTGAAGGATTCATGTTTGCTTTTACCAGACATTTCAGCGAGCCTCTCTGAACTTCCGTGCCTCTCAGCGTGCAAGGCTAACCGCTTTTCAGGCAGTATTGTTCTGTTCTTTTCACTGGTGTGTTTTTTTTTTTTTTTTGTCTTTTAATTTTGTCTGTGTCTTCAAGGCTGGCCTATGAACAGACAATTATGCAAGGGCCTCTAAATTGTCCGTCAGTGAATCTAGAGCTTATTTACTTGGAGCGTAGCTGAACTGGGCAGAATGCATGAACTCTTCTGTAAGAACTGCCTTTTACTGTCGATCACCTGGAGTCTTTGGAACCGCTCTGTCTTGCAGTATAGCACGAAGCAGCACTACATAACTGTGTTTGGGACTTTGACATTTAGTTTAATAGCTTTATATTTGGCCTCAGTTTTTCTTTGGAAAAAAAAAAACAAGCCTGAAAAACCAAAAATGATGTATTTGGAGCATAAAGAACAATACTGATTTGGAGTGAAGGTAATGTGAGGCCCAGTTTGGACATGTTGGCTTTGCTTTTGGGGGGGGTGGGGGGTCCGGGGACCGACTACATTGCTGCTTGGCTGTGCCAGCGAGACTAAGTTAAACCTTTGATAGATCAAGTGCCTTCAGATGTATTTTTTAGACGCGAGCGACACGAATAAATACCCAGTTTTCTATATTGCAACAATAAGTATCAGGCTGTATTAATGAATATAAGCCGCACGCTCCTTTTTTATTGTTCAATAATCAAACCTGTATTGTGTTTTTTATGGTGATTCGGGGATCTTTTTTAACCTCTAGTTTCTTTGTATCTCATTCTTATCCGAGCCTAACTCACAGTTTAGTATTTTTATCTTTTTAAGTGTTTTATTTTTTAGCTTGTTACACCTGTATGTTAAATTAGATCAAATGGCTTTTTGCTTTTTACACAGATGAACTGAAACCTTTTATAAGAGGGTCAACTGTATACACAGAAGAACTAGAACCTTTATAAGAGGGTCAGCTGTATACACAGATTAACTAAAACCTTTTATAAGAGGGTCAACTGTATACACAGATGAACTAAAACCTTTTATAAGAGGGTCAACTGTATACACAGATGAACTAAAACCTTTTATAAGAGGGTCAACTGTATACACAGATGAACTAAAACCTTTTATAAGAGGGTCAACTGTATACACAGGAGAACTAGAACCTTTTATAAGAGGGTCAACTGTATACACAGATGAACTGAAACCTTTATAAGAGGGTCAACTGTATACACAGATGAACTAAAACCTTTTATAAGAGGGTCAACTCTATACACAGAGGAACTAGAACCTTTATAAGAGGGTCAGCTGTATACACAGAAGAACTAGAACCTTTATAAGAGGGTCAGCTGTATACACAGATGAACTGAAACCTTTATAAGAGGGTCAACTGTTCTCACATCACGTCAAGACTCAGTTAGCCATAACATTCTTTGTTTTTGGCTTTTTTCTCTTGTTAAGCAACATAACCATTGTGTTGATTCTCTTTATTGTTTGCTTTACTATACACAAACACATATATATGTACATATATATATATATATATATATGTATGTATGTACTCATTAGTGTTATTGTGTTTTTATTGTCACAAGCAGCTTTTACTACATCTGCTTAAACATTAACCAAATAAAGGCAGATCTGTAGGCTGAGCAGCAGCTATAACTTCGATCAGTTTAAGCATGCGACGGTTTCAATGAATCACGATGTTGAAACTGTCTTCCTAAAGAGGAGCTGAAGCCCCGTGTGATGCTGTGTTTTTATAGATTCCAGCTCGGATGAGTTTAAGCAGGTTTTAGAGTCACGTTAAAAGTAAAGTTGAAGGTCAGGGTTCGGTTGATGGCTGAGAGTTACACAGCTTTTTTTAATGGAATAATACAGAAACAATCAAAAACCTTTGGTCAGGAATTGTGACAGATTCCAAAGATGTTATTATTATTTTTTGGTTCTAATGACACTAACTCTCACTTTGCTTCCATCTTCTGAGTCGGGAACTGGTGTGATTTTTGTGAAACAGTATCTGAATGAACAAACTGTATAAGCTAATGAGATGAATCATGTATGTTCTAAGTGTTGATGAATACATCTGAGTAGTTTTAGCTAAAAGATTTTTCTTGTTTTACATGGTTTGTTTTGAGTGACTAACCCTGAGATTTTTTTTTAAAGATGAGGATTCAGAACAGAGAGAAGCAAGTGATCCTTGAACAGCACTCGCATGTTTACATACTTTAAGAGAGGGCTACAGCCGCAGTGGAGACGACACTGATAACTCTCTCCTGATCATGTTCTGTTGATGTTTACATGATGACTAGATCTTTACATTATTACAGTGAGTTGGAGTAATGTGCCCTCGGTCGGTTGAGGCCTTGCAGGACGTCACACTGATTGCTAATCTTGAACTGTTAGCATTAACTCGACGGAACATTTATCTTAGATTAGAGGACATTTTTATCCTTTGTGAGAAACTCCATTTTAGTGCTGATTTTTACTGATCATGAAACTATATGTTAATGGGTTTTAAAGATGGATGAACAGTGTTGGTGAAAGGAAAAAAAACACGCAACTAAAATAAGTGGTACACCACAGTGCTTGTACGGCTAGAGTTTTCATTTTAAAGCAATGATGCATATTGTCACACAGCTTTATTTTTAATCCTTACTTAGTGTGTAATTGTCGGAGCATTAGCCATTGACTCATTGTAGCAGTAGAACTAATCACAAGTTAAAGGATTTTTGTATTTAGAGTTTTCTAAATGCACATGAAATGAATTTATATCCAGCAATGACTTCTTCATTTTTGATAGATATGTGCATGTGTTAGAACAATAAATTCTGTTACATTATACATTTCTTCATGATATTTTGAAATTGGCCTTAAATAAAGTATATACTTTGGTAATTTTTATTTGTGTGGTTGTGTATTTTATTTGTGTTGGAATTGATTTCATATCTTAAATAAGTAATTTTTTCTCTAGTTACCGACAGTGACAACTGGTCTCCTACAGGGGTCAGTGTTGGGCCCTTTCTTATTCTGCACATTAATGACATGTTTAATTTCAAAACACTGCATTTTATATTATTTGCAGATGATACATTATAATATTCTTAGTTTTGTTAAAGATTTAAAAACATTAATGGACTAAATTGAGAAAGAATTAAATATTAAAGACCAAAGCTTGTTTTTAGCACCCCCTAGTGTCTGTTTTAAATCACTGTCGTCAAAACATTAGCATTGTTTCTGCTCAGAAACAAATCTACCTGCTGAAATGTCTCCTCAGCCTTCATTGCTTTCCGCTGGAGCGGTTCATCACTCAGTCAAAGAAATCAGCTGTGTTCAAGCAGGGAGAGATGGAAGAAATCAGGAATCATGAGCTAAAAACACTCCGGAGCTAGCATAACAGCTAGCCACATTGAGTTAGCCTAACCCTCATGAGATACGTGACTTTGTGAGACTTCAGGGCACCGGACCAGAGACTCAGAAGTTACAAACGTGGTATTCTGAATCCAAGCAGTGGATGCGGCTGAGTGACTTTTCGTCATATTAGCACATACTGGCTCAAGGAAAAGATTTAAATATATGAAAAAGTTACATAGTATTGCCTTTAAAGCGTTGGTTTTATTATTATTTTTTAAACTAACCGTGAACTTACGTAAAACTAAATTATATTTACAAATCGTGCTGTCAGTGTGGACATATCTTAAAATAAATGACATAAAATTAATGTATTGTTATATTAATAATATACATGAATGTCTTTTCATTCCTGCATCCTCCTGATCAGCATCATAGAAGGTTACTCTTCTTCCCAAGGTTATTTTAGAATGATCAGGAGAGAAGTTCAACAACTTTTTATCTACAAACTACCTCACTACGGTCCCACCCTATTCAATAGATTCACATTATGGTTTGTGGAATGCGATAAGAGAATAACAGTTACCTGTATTTGCAGGAAATTCCATTGTTGCAACAGCAAAGATGTAAAGCAGGATAAAAAAACATGCATTTCCTTAACCACTTTATCTAGTAAGGGTCTCAGGAAGCTGGTTCCCATCTTCAGCACTCACTGGACAAGAGGCGGGGAGGGGGACACCCTGGACAGGTCGCCAGTTCATCACAGGGTCATAAAAAACAAAACATACAACCATTCACTCACTTAGGGACCAATTAACCTAATATGCATGTTTTTGGTCTGTGGGAGGAAATCAGAATATCTGGAGGAAACCCACACATTCCCAGGGAAATACTGTACGTATGCAAACTCCAAGTCAAAAGGATGCAGCCAGGAATCAAACCCGCAACCTTCTTACTGTGTGGAAACAGTGCTATTAATTGTGATACCATGCAGCCCCTGAAATAAAGTGAGTTGGAAAAAAAACTGTTAAAAAGTAGGAAAAAGGCACAATACAATAAAACAAACAAACAAACAAAAAACCCAGAAAATGTGAGAGAATATAAATCACAATAACTGCACAAAAATAATTCTGACTGTAACAAAAATAGGATACAGATTTGTGAACGTACTGTATGTAATTATTGTAAGACTATATGTACTGTGTAAATGATTTAACAATATAAAAATGTCAATGCATTTTCAAACATTCCCTCTATTGATATTACATTCATGACCGCTAGAGGGCAGTAAATGTAAAAAGTAAAGCTACAGAGACTTTACTTCCAAGCTAGCTTCCGGAACGGTCACAAAAATGTTATTTCGTCATTTTAGATCTGTTCAGACTACATGTCAGGTTTGTTATCTGTAATACTGATATTTTACACAGGTACAAAGCCGGCATATATATTATTTTAAAGGCTTTTTAAAAGAGAAACGCCTGATTGGTACACCACACTTCCGGTGAAGAACTCCAAAATAAACGTTCAAGCTTTAAATTTCAAACTTTATATGTCTTACAAACAAAAACGGAATATTCATTAAATTTTTTTTTTTGGGTCAATGACATTTTGTTAGGTTTCAATCTGAGCGATTTTAACTTCCTCTACTTCATTCCCCTCTTAGACTGAAAATAAAGTTTCAGCGCTTTTTCTTCTGTTTCCTCCAACAAATTTGAGAAGTTATTTAAAAAAAAAACGGCTACTTTTTACTATCTAAATTCACATCTCAATCATGTTTAATAATAAACCTTTTAAATGTGTTTATCCAGCTATGAGGAGGCATGTCTGGATTCTATCATACGCCTAAAATATTTCTGTAAAACTACATAATGTAGAAAGAAACTACTTGAAAAACCAATTCTATCACTGCAAACAGAAAATTTAATGTATAA
The DNA here is from genome assembly GCA_006937965.1 of Callopanchax toddi. Classification (NCBI taxonomy): domain Eukaryota; kingdom Metazoa; phylum Chordata; class Actinopteri; order Cyprinodontiformes; family Nothobranchiidae; genus Callopanchax; species Callopanchax toddi. The sequence goes on from SSNR01000180.1 coordinate 906,947, forward strand.
AAACAAGCAAAACCAGCACTTTATGCAAATAAATTTATTAATTACATGTAATATAATGTCTAAATACTATTCTAAATAATATTAAATATCACATGAGGAAAAATAATGGTTACATTATTTATACTGCTTTGTAAAACTACCACAGATGAAAAGAGTAAGGAGGAAACAGCTGTTGTGTGGTATTCTGTGTGTGATGTCAAAACCTCAGCGGGAAAAAAACGTGCTAAATTGTGGAAGAAAAATAATCAACACAACGTTGTTTTTAAAACAAATTAACACAGAATAGTTTTGTTTTCACAGTGTGAATTTTGTATTTTAAATCTATATCAACAGCACTAAAGCATGAAATACAGTCCACAAAAACTGGGGGACAGGAAACAAAAGCAGTTTCTTGGGGAATACGGCAAGAACAAATATATGCAAATACTGAGGACAAAACACAAATTCATTTCACAGTAAATACAAAACAAAACGGTTCAGTATACATGGATAATAATAATCTGAGTTTATAAAATTTTATCTGAACATTACTTACAAATCGTGTCCCTTCTACATACACAAACTCTGTTACTGGAGCTGCAGCTCTTTTTTTTTTAAATTTGTAATCCAAATTTAGGAATGACTACCCAGGATCTCATCCAGATTGATGTCTTTCATCCAGTCGTCGTTCCCAGAGCCAGATTTAAGCAGAGAGTCGATGAAGTCTGAGTCTGCGTTGATACCTGGGACCGTGTTATCGCCCTCAGGGAGGAAGTCAAAGGTCAAACGGTTGGATCTGTTATTCTGGTAGCTGCTGGCGCTGGGACTGGCATCTGTAAAATTCCCTGCTGGTACTCTCTGTTCAGGAGAGGCCTGGTTCAGGTTTCTCAGTGGTGATGGGCAGCCCATCATGGCCTGGTTGGGTCTGGGCCCTGCGTCTCCTATTGAAGGGTTTCGAGGGAGCATACCGATGTCTGGTGCTACCTGGTTGGGTGGGCTGATATGCCTCTGTTGGTATGGATGGTTCGGCATGTCTTGCACACCCTGCGACTGTAGCGGGTTTGGTAGACGCCTAATACCGAGTCCAGTTGTCATTTGCTTGCTGGCTGAACCCCAACCCATGCCGACATTTGTCATCGAGCCTCCTAGAGCCGGGGCTGCCACTCCAGAGGAATGCAAGTCAGCTGTTGCTCTCTGGTGTTGCACATTGTTCATCCCAAAAGCCTTTCCTGGTGTGTTTGGCCCCAGGAACCTGGGCTTACTTTGGTTCAGTTCAATCCGATTTTGCCGCTGGAACTGGTCGATGCAAGAACTTGGGTGACAGTCTGACCTGATACCAAATCTGCGGTCTGATGGTAAAGGGCTCATCTTTAACGCAGACCCACTCGACAGCTGGCAAGACATGGACTGTAGGTTATTCTCAGGACCGCTGCTGGGAGACTGAGTGGAGTTTTGACCTAAAGAGAAATCATACAAATCCGGTCACTAATACTTGCCAGGATTTAAAGAATTGCTTGATCATTAGTAATATAAGTTGAGTACCGGTGAAGATATTTCCTTGCTGAACTCCCACCATGCCTCTCGACTGCTTATAGTCTGGTGGCGGTCTTGTAAGATGCCGACTGAACTGATCGTGTGCGTTGTCCTTGTCCTGAAAAGGCAAAAATATAGATTCTGATGAGATCATTAATCAACTAGAACATTCTCAAAGCTTAATAAATTCTCAGTGCAGCTCACTGTATTGCTCATGGGGTGCTGCTGCTGGTTGACCTGTCGTTGCATGGCCTGGCTTTTGGCTGGGCCTTTCTGCTGGTTGTTGAGAACCGGAGGCTGTGAATGTGACTGGGCTGACATGACTCCTAAGCTTCCATTAGTCTGCAGCCTTTGAGCAGCGGGCGCAGCCTTTAAAAGAAGAAGAGACACATGTTTTTTTTTACTTTGTCTCCTTTTTTGCCTTGAATTCAAAACAATGCAAACACATAGGTTGACCACAAGAGGGCAAAGCTCTACAAGAAATTAGATTTGTGTCAAAGATGCTTTTCAGCCTCCAGAATGTGGTCAAGGCTACTCCCTTTGCAGATGAGAAAGAGAGACTCAGAAAGACGTGTTTTTTTTTTTTTTTTTGGGAAGGGGGGGCAGTGAGTCCTCGAGGCCTGCCTCTCCCTTGATAATTGTGTCTAAAGAGAGTGGAAAGAATCCCTGAGACAGCAGGAAATGTGTGCTGATGGGAAGTTTAGCGCCAGCACCATGACTACCTCTATTTAATAAGCTCTCCGTTACTGATCACTCTGTTGTGTTTGGCAAGGAGACATTCCATCCTCTCAGTTCATTCGGCTCATGACATTATTGCTGATTAATATGGAGCTGTCAGTAATATTACAATTTAATCGCATCTTGTTTGAAGTCCTTATATGAGTCGTCCCCCGCCCCCCAGAAACCTTTAATCTTCATGTTCTATATTTTTGTAAGCTTTCTTAGGAAGTCCATCTGAGCACTTTCATGTAAAATTAGCCTTTTCATGTGGACACAGGGACACCCTGTGTGTACAGTTGTTGTGTTGACTTAAAATGTTTCCCAGGATGAAATGGATTAGAAAACCAACAATGCATTTATAAGTAGCTATTAAAGGAGCAGAAAATTCATATTGAACAGGGTGAGGCGTGAATATATTAAATGCTTGGATCGGACTGGATGAATAATGAGATCAGATGGAGGTTGGGGGTCATTTCACGTGTTTAACCCACACGTTGAGCAAAGCCTGGCAATGATGTTGGATGGAACATTCAAACAGGGTTCTGGTGACCATCACAGACAAAATGGAAGAAGAAAACTCATTCCATCTCTGTTGTAACCAAAAATCCATGAGTTCTTTAGCTCGTAAAACTCAGTAATCCTTTTATTCTGATGTGTCATAAAGTTGTTTTCCGTGCCCCCCCCCTAACTTTGCCCTTCTTATTCTTCTCAAGCTTGTTGTAAATTAATACCACATGTGGCTCAGGCTCGAGAGAGGGAGCGGAGTGATTTAGCCTCCCATCATGCAGCAGTGCAGGCAGCTGACAGTGATCCAGGCCCAGCCTTGCCGGCTCTCACACTGCACTTCCTCCAGTCTGGTCTCAGGATGCTGTCCCTCGGGAGCGCCTCGGCATCTGGACTTGGCTGCTGCTCCCTTTCCCAGCAAACAAGTACTCCCTTCACAGTGACCTGTAAGCTCAACCCGGTGGGCCCAGGATGTGGTACCACGAGATCTTCAACAAAGGGTTAGGGATCTTTAAGATACCTTCTTGTGTTTTCATGCTTGGACATGATTCCAAGAGCATCCAACAACCAAGTACTTGTGTTGTGGTATTTACTGTAACTGTAACCATTATTTAGAGATCTGTTTGGAAGAAAACAACTAAAATAAAGTTTCCCACTTGATCTAATTGTGATTATCTAAGATGCACTAGTACTGCAGTCAAAAGTTTACAACCTATTTTAGAAGAGTGGTTGATAAATTGATGTTTAAACAGCTAAATTTGGCTAAAATTAAAGCTACACTGTCAGAAATGAAAGGACAAGAATTGTACCTTTTCTGTCACTGGAGTGGTACCCTCAAAAGTACAGTTTTGTACCTTTAACTGCAGGGTTGTATCCTAAGGGTACAAATATGTACCCCTTGTACCCTAAGGGGTACCCCTTTTCAAAATGGTACCCTCAAAAGGTACAATTTTGTACCTTAACTGGGGGTAATAATAATAGTAATAATAATAATAATAATAATAATAATAATAATAAATTTAACTTATATTGCACTTTATATTTTGCAATCTCAAAGTGCTACAGAGCAGAAGATTAAAATAACTGAGTCAAAGTTCATAAGACAAGGTAGATAATAAAAGGGTTAGAATAAATAGAATAAATCTAACAAAAAGCTTTTCTAAAAAGGTAGGTTTTTAGATTCTGGGTACACATGGGGTACACATGTTTACCCTTGTAGTTTGTACCTTTTACTAGTTAAACCTGTACCTTAGTGTACAAATTTGTACCCCTTAGGGGACACATCTGTATTCTAAAGAGTACAATTATGTACCCTAAAGGGTACATATTTGTACCCCTTAGGATATAACCTCCAGTTAAAGGTACAAAATTGTACTTTTGAGGGCACCACCCCAGTGACAAAAAAGGTACAATTATGTCCTTTCATTTCTGAGAGTGTATAAACAACAACGAGGCATTCGTTAAATGTTTGAGTCACAAAATAAAAAAGGTACATAAAGAATAACTAAATCAATAAGTGTATTATAGTACCAGTTCTGGTATTTTCTGAGTGTGCATCATGGAGTTTCTGGCATTTGGTCTGCAGGGGGGAAAAAAGTTCCATTTATAATTTGGTGAAATTTTTGAGGAATTCAATCCTCTTTGTGCAGCCAAGAGTTATGAGTCAAATTCAGGCCAAATAACAAAAATAACATTCTTTAATCACTTAATGTGCTTGGGTTGTCTTTCCTTGATGTTGACAGTATTATTTAACCCTTTATAGCTCAGCTGCATCATCGATCGCAAAAAAATACAAGATTTCTGACCTAAATTAGCTCTCATGTTGTTGAGCATGCTGAACAAGTCATGCCCAGAGTGAGTGAAGTCTGTATTTTTGTGACCTCAAAATTAAATCTACAATGGAGTGGTTAAATTTAGACCAGAAGTGATTTTTAAATTGTTTTCAGCTTTAACAAGCATAGAAACTCAGGTCTGGTTTAAAACAAGTTTCACAGCTTTAGTCTGAGGGGAAGGTGGGGGGGTCCACTGTTAGTTGCTAGTGTTACACAGGGGATCAGGCCACTTTTTAAGACCTTTATTTCTCTGGCATTACTAATTCAGCTCTCTGTGGGAAGAGATTTGGCTCCTTTTTACCCTCTCTGTGAGCCGTCCCTTCCTCATTAGCTGGATTTTTTTAACCCTGTCCCCACTGACTGCAAAAAACAAACAAACACCATTATCTGCATTTTTAAAAAAGAGCTTCTAAAAATAGGAGCTGGCTGTTGTTTCTTTTGCATTACAGTAAATTGCGTTTGCATATTTATTTGTTACGAGCAAATAAACGAACAAATAAAGGAAAACAAGGAACAAGACGTCCCCCCATCACTCATCAAACCAAACACAGCCTTAGGGTTTTTGTATGGGTTTTTTTCTTCTAATTGATCAAATTGTAGTTTTAATGTTTGATTTCTATCTTTTTAATTGATTCCCTTGTTCTTTATTACTGCTCTACTTCTTCATTTCCTGCATTGCTCTGGTGATATATGACTATTAAAAACAAACAAACAAAAAATGTATACACCAAAGCACTGACATCATCTTTAATGGTAATAAAAACACAAAAACAATGCTGATTTTACCACAACTTCTGCTTTTACTTTCAATTATTTAGATTAGTGATGCTCACTGACATGTAAAACATTTTCTTTTATTCCAAAAAACATTTAGAAAAAACTTTTAAGACTCAATGGATGTTTTTTCTTTATTATTTAAAGATATACTGTGCAATTTTGGCTTGTTTTTTTTAGCACCCCCTACCCACTGTCATGAAAACGTTAGCATTGTCTTTGTTCATAAACCCCTAAATCTAACTGTTGAAATGTCTCCTCAGCCTTCACTGCTTTCTACTGGAGCGGTTCATCACTCATTCAAAGAAATCAGCTGTGTTCAAGCAGGGAGAGATGGGAAAAAAATCAGGAATCATGAGCTAAAAACCATAGATATCATATATAAACACTAGATATTTACCCACGCTATTCGCCAATGGACTGCGACGTAGCAACACAGCGGCCATCTTACTACAGACAGCTGCCCCTATCCGTAACATTGGTGTCAATGGTACATGTACTATTAAATACCTCTAACTTGCTCAATTTTTACCCGATTTTCAAACGGTTTGATTTGTTATAAATGTCAGAGACGTGGCTGTAAAATATATCGGGCTCGGGAAACTCATAAACTGTGCAAGTATCCCATCTCAAGACTATACATAATAAGCAGGGGTGCACACAAGCAGTACGCTGGGCCTCACGAGAACTGGATTTCATTCATACGTACCAGAACCGACTGCTCGAACGCGCCTTTGCGGACCAGTGCTGCGCGGTCCTGATGGGAGACCCCTCGATCTGACGAGCTTCACATCCTGTTGCAGCTCAGTGAATGAGTCACATGGCCTCTGAAGCTGGTGGACACACACGGTAGGACCTCCAACACACACACACACTCACAGCATCTCCAACGCGCCATTACGCACAGCTCGGCGCGCGCTTTAACACACATGCAATCACAGTACGTTTGACCCACGCACGCAACTCACACATGTCCAGTAGGGTAGGGATCCGTGATCCATACGGATCACCCTCTATGGTTCGGGACACGGTTTGCGATCCAGCAGGCTGCGCTCGCGAGCTTTACTAAATCCTCCCCGACCCGACAGCTCTCGCTCTCAATCTGCTGATAAATAATTCCCCTCTGAGAAAGACGTTCATTTTGTCGTCACATATCCAGTTCTCTCTATCAGAATCAGTCATTTAAGTTGACAGAACAAAAGCTCACTGATCGATTTTTGATCCATGACGCGCGGGGAGCTGCGATCCTCCGTCCCTCCGTCAGCTGATCGTCCTCTTCTCTGATGGCAAACCAGATTAACCAATTTCTGTCTAAGATAACGTATTGTGTTGGACTTTTATAGGAGCTAATGAACATTAATATTAACGGTGCTCAGTCAGGAGCAAATCAGAAATAAATCATTGCAAGCTGTCCGTAAGGCCAAAGCTGCCTATTTTAAAGAGCAGTTTTCTCTTAGTAGCTCCAACCCAAAAAGATTTTGGAAAACTGTAAAAGAGCTGGAAAATAAACCATCTTGTAATCTGCCACCTGTACTCAACATTGACAACATCCTAGTGTCAGACAAGAGGCGTATGTTGGAACTTTTTAATACACATTCTATAAATTCTGGTTCTGTTTTTGAATTGGCCAATTCAGTTTCATCACCCACAAAT
>SSNR01000180.1:913951-936493 GCA_006937965.1 Callopanchax toddi
CTCCTCCTCCTGCTCAGAGTTTCACCTTGCGGGCATGTGTGTTCATGATTTTTGTAAATGTAGCTTTTTACTATTTTTAAAATGCTTCTAATTCACGTTATTTTAAATTGTTTTTATATTGTAGCCCTTTTCCTTTCTCCCTCAAAAGACATTGTCTTTTGCCAGGCCACAGTTGTAAATAAGAAATTTGTTCTTAATCTGTTTTGCCTGGTTAAATAAAGGTATTATTATTATCAGAACACCTTGATCGTCACACCTCCTCACCTGCTGCAGCTGAGTCCGACTGCAGTGAGGAAGAAACCGGGCCATCGCTCTGTCAGACCTTAGAGGTGCACAGTAGAAGGCTTTTCAATATTTAATTGGTTTAAATATGTTTAAAAGTTTTATTTAAGCATCAGAATGACCTCATGAGTTAAAGGTTGTTTGAAGTTATTGAGCATTAAGCAGAAAAATGTTGAGCCAACAGCAAATCAGCCCCCCCTCCCGATTTGCGGACCAAACACCTGAGCCAGGATCTCCCTTGAGGACATGTGATGAAAAATTGTGTGCACCCCTGATAATGAGGTTTGTAAGAAAGCAAATCGTTTGTAAATCTGTTAAAATTTCATCGAGTTCAAGACAGTTGATACTCACCTTCTATCTGCTACCATAGAGAGCAGAACGTCAGCTGACTGCAGTAAGATGGCCGCCCTTTAGCTACGCTGTTGAATCCCAGATAAGGCATCTAGCTTTCATATATGATATCTGTGCTAAAAACACTCCGGAGCTAGCATAACAGCTAGCCACATTGGGTTAGCCTAACCCTCGTGAGATACGTGACTTTGTGAGACTTCAGGAGACTCAGAAGTTACAAACGTGGTATTCTGGATCCAAGCAGCAGATCAGCACAGACTGGCTCAAGGAAAAGATTTAAACAATATGAAAAAGTTACATAGTGTGCCTTTAAAAGAAATCTTGGATACATTTTAATTTGGGGGGGGAGAACTTCTGTCTAGTTGAGAAGCCCAATTTCAAACAAAAATGCTAACATACCCATGCAGTGCCACTAAGTGGTGGTAACCTTATCATCAACCACATCAACAAAGAAAGAAAGAACACTGAGTAAATCGAGATGTTTTATCAAAACAACCATCATTTGTCTCTTTATTGACACTGTTCTCTGTTTCTTCACAGTAATGAATCATTTTGGCTCAAGACTGAAGTTTAATGGTAACAGAGTAAAGAAACGGCTCCATTGGTTGTTGTTGTTACAGGCATATTGTGCAAGGCTCACTCTGATCGACATCTTCTGCAGGTAAAATACTAACTGCTCAAAACTCTACAGAAGCTATAAAAAACAGTTCTTAAGCTGCTGGTAATAATAAAATGTTATGGAATTTTTACAACAACCACGAGAGCTACGGTTTAAAAGTTAATGGCTGTGGTACATTAGGACTAATCAGACATCTAGAACATATTTAGATCAGTCATACGGCTGCCTGGAGATCTGGAATGAAGACTGAACCAAATTAAAGTTGCAGGTTTCTCACTCGTCACTCGTGCTGGTTAAGCTGGCATTGATATTCCTCCCATATCGGCTCGGCTAAGCAGTGTCAGCTAAAACAGAAGCTGCTGTTGTGGGTAAGATATAAATGCCATAAAACAGAAAGAGCTTCTCAGGATTTCTCGTTGTTAGAGCTTGTTGTTCACAGGCTGCTGCTTTTAAAAACCAGGTCAGACTCAATATCCAGCCTCTGGCTGCTCTGACATGCTGGTAAAGGGGCTTGTAGGAGCTGTATGACTGGAATCCCACAGAATGTTGGGATAACAAGTAGCTGATCCTGCTTCTACTGTGCTGTAGTTTCATATAATATCTGAAATGTTCTTTTAATTTCCACCTGTTTTATGTTTAAATCAAATTTAACCAGGCAATAAGGTTATCTGCAAAATATCTAGACATGTTGACGCTACTCTGACAAGTTTAAAATCTCTAAATGAGACATTTTGGATTGTACAGTAATAGACTTTTAAAACTGAACCACTTGTATAGTAGGACATCTGTTCTAGTTTTATTAATGCAGGTTGTTGTGTTTGTCGTTCCACCTTGTTTACTTCGATGTTTGTCTACCCCCCCCCCCCCTCTTCTTTTTCTCCCTCCCCCAGTCGCTCCAGCATTTCCCTTGATCTGCAGAGTTTATGAGAGCTCTCTTGTGCGGCTCACATTATCGTTTCACACAAAGACAGCTACAGATAGTGCTGGTGCAAAAAAAAAAAAAGAAGAAAAAAAAAATGAAAGAGAGGACAGTCTAAATCTCCCCAATCATAACAAATCAGTGATTCAACCTCCGGCACCGGGCTAAGCAGATTACTGTCATTTTCCACCACTTGTCCCTTGTAGCTAACAACCTCCAATTAGCAAATCCCGCTGTGCATATCTGTGCCCTGACAGGGAGCCACCATGACAAGCAAAGAAATTAGAAGTCCTGCATGTTAATTCACCATGCTCTGGCAATCTGTGTCATCGTCAAAACACTTTCAGGGTAAATACATTTTGAATGGACTCACGACTGCAAAGGCGCAGACAGTAGAAGGAACAAAAAAGCCCCCCCCCCTTAAAAAAACCCCAAACAGAATGACATTATGTCTCTTTCAGACAGCAGGGTGGCTGCGAAGAAAACTGAGGAGAGGGGGAAGATTAAAGTGGCTTTGTTTGACTAGGCGGTGTGCTATCTTACTACACCTTTAGCAGAAAAAGAAAATGTTTGTTTCCTTTGTGTCTACAAAGTAATAAAATATACAAGCCTGTAATTCAGAGTATCTAATAGAAAGCGCTCCGTTTTCAGTTTAATGTGCTGTTTATGGGTTTTAGGTAAAATCTCACTGAGACCCTACAGATTCTGGTTATTAGTAGTAACACCTGGCTCATTAATCGATTGATTATTGCTAAAGCATACACAATATTTATGAAATAATCTTGTATTTTTTGAGTATCTGATGGCAAATGATTTTTATAGAAGCTCTAATTGGCGTCATGTAAGGACTACTGACCTATAACCCAGATTTGAACATTAAAGGGCATCTTTCATGTTTCTTTAAAGTGATAATATGCAACTTTTTAAATATTTTTAAATCTTTTTCTTTAGCCAGTCTGTGCTAATATGACCCTTTACAGAGTTAATGAAAAGTCACTTAGCTCCATCTGGTGATTAGATCCAGAATACCACAATTGTAAGATCTCCGTCGCCGTCACGGTACCCAGGAAGTCACGTGTCTCACGAGGGTTAGGCTAACCCAATGTGGCTAGCTGTTATGCTAGCGCTGGAGTGTTTTTAGCTCATGATTCCTGATTTTTTTCAATCTCTCCCTGCTTGAACACAGCTGATTTCATTGAAGGAGTAAATAACCGCTCCTGTAGAAAGCTATGAAGGCTGAGGAGACATTTCAACAGGTAGATATTGGCGTTTAGAAGCTGAAACGATCTGGTAACTTTTTAATGCAGTGATTTAAAACGGACACCAGAGGGCACCCAAAACAAGCAAAACTGCATATTAATAATAAACTTTATTACCAGACATTACCAGACATATTATCACTTTAAAGGCATGCTTTGCAACTTTTTCATATTTTTAAATCTTTTCCTTGAGCCAGTCTGTGCTAATCTGACCCTTTACAGCAGGCATGTCCAAAGTGCGGCCCGAGGGCCACTTGCAGCCCTCTGAGAGATTTTGTGTGGCCCTCGCCTGGATTTCAAGAACAGTAGAATTTAGTCCTCCATCAGGCTGTTGATGCACTTTAAAAAATATATGTTCAGATTTTTACTGATGTGAGGCAGAACGACAAAAAATACAGTTGAACTGAAAATCCTTTTTAGATGTTTAAAGGTAAATCCATCTTTGATTATTCAAGTTTTTTCTTTTAATGAAATTTTCTGATTTAAAAAAACCCCTCAAACCTTCATTGACTTTTACTACAAAGCACACAAAACTTGACTAAATATGTATTCTCAAGACCAAGAAACTAGAACACAATCGACCAATCAAATCCAAGAAATTTGATGCTGTTTTTTTAAAGGAAAACCTACTTGACCCATGTTTGAATTTACAAAGATTTAAGGGTCCTTTTCTACAAGAAGGCAAATATTTAGTTTGGTTCAATAAAATGTTGTAGGTACAAAATAAACAAAATTCACAATAAAAACATAATGTTTTTGCATTTTTTAATAAAATCAAAACTTCGTGGCCATTAAGGACTTTTAACTTCCTTTTCCTTCCTTTCCTTTTCATTTAACTTAAACGAAAAGTCACTTAGCGTCATCTGCTGCTTGGATCCGGAATACAGCGTTTGAAAGTTCTCATTCGCCGGTCCGGTGCCCTGAAGTCTCACAAAGTCACGTATCTCACGAGGGTTAGGCTAATCCAATGTAGCTAGCTGTTATGCTGGAGTGTTTTCAGCTCATGATTCCTGATTTTTTTCCCATCTCTCCCTGCTTGAACACAGCTAATTTCTTTGAGTGATGAACCGCTCCAGTAGAAAGCAGTGAAGGCTGAGGAGACATTTCAACAAGTAGATTTAGGGGTTTCTGAGCAGAAACCATGGTGCTAACGTTTTTACGGCATTGATTTAAAACGGACACTAGGGGGTGCTAAAAACAAGCAAAACTGCATAGTATCTCTATAATGGAAGAGAAAACATAATCTAACAAAGTTACTTTGGTTACCCTCCCAGTTTTCAAGATAACTAGCAAGTGTTTAAAAGTACAAAGTTGCAGGAAGAAAGCACGCTTCCCCAAAAACACACAGTTTTGGAGTCACGTGACGTACAGAGAGGAAAACTGAGGAAGACCGTAGAGGTAAACAGAAGAAGACGAGTTAGTTCCTGGACTGGTTAATTTGTAGTGCGCATTTCCGTGAGGATTATATTGAGGGTAACTTGAATGAACACAAGATGCGGTTCAGAACAAAGGACCAAATCAGGCTAAATCCACTGAAGAACCACGGACAAGTTACCGAGGGGACTGGACTGGGAGCAGCCTGTCTGGGACCTTCAGCAGCAGAAACTCAGGAGCTAAAGGCATCAGGAGCTCAGAAACTGGAAGCCAGAGTAAGTGACAAAAAAGTTTCAGTGACAGCAATGTATTTGGATAAATAATGTCTCGATTTAGCCATGTTGAACTTAAAATGTGGGCAGCTAAGAGAGATAAACAGACTGGGTCCGGTGCTGGTTCGGTTCTGGACGGTTTAGACCAGGTCCCTGGATTGGACCGGGTCAGATCAGGTACCGGTTCAGGACCGGGCTGGTTCAGACCGTCCATGCCTGACCATGCGCTGAACCTTTGTGTCTGAGTTTGTTTCAGCCATAAGGCTAGATCAGGGTCCCTGGTCCTAGAGACTGGCCGCAGTCCTGCTGGTTTTCCAACTATCTTTGTTGTTCCTGCTGTTGATTACTTGTATCAGGTGTGTTCAGCCAATCAGAAGCTGAACACACATGATCCAGGTAAATAAGCAGGACCAGGGTTCCCTTCCCCTGAGCTAGATATTTATTATCAGTTTAGCTTGTTTTCATCAACTCTTGCTGCTGGCTCTGAACCCTATGGCTCTGGACCTTCAGGATTTAAACTAAATGCATTTTCGTGTTCAGGATCTGACGCCAGCTGCTGCTGAGAACCTGTTTTCAGAGTCAGGAACGTTTTCCTCCGTCTACGTCACTTCTGGTTTCCAGCCAGGGGGCTGTTTTTAGACGGATTAGCTAAGAAAGCCAAGTTAGAGCCGTAATAGCACCTTTTTCTTTTAAATATCACCTTTTCCCCAATGAATATATAAAGTTTAGACCTGTTACATGTGTTTAATGTGGAAGATGCCCTTTAACGGTAAAGTGGTGTTTTCTGTCTTTCTGTTTAAAACCTCTGAGCTCTTACCTGTGGCTGTTGGGACAGTCTGAACGGCAGCCCTGCAGAAACAGACTTGGGTTGCAGACAGAGACCCGCTGATGTTGAGATCTGTTGGTTCTGAAAATGGAGAGAAGGATGTTGCTGATTCTGGCCGGCTGATGGAGACTGCTGCTGCTGCTCCGTCTTGCTCACTGAGCCTGTCATGATGGAGATAGGCTGGCTGGCAGGGTGGGCCGCTTTGGGGCTGAAGTGTAATGTGGGCTTGGTGCTGAGACCCTTCAAGTCCAGTTGATGGGAACCATTGTGGTCATTTGACTTAAAGAGGCAGTTGCTGACGCCTTTATTAAGCGGCCCGACTCGATGCTGGTGGAGTGGGGGTGGGCTGGAGATCTTCGCCTTGGGGAAGGTGCTGGTGGTTGAGTGGGTGCTCATGGCTGGAGGCCAGCTGGTCATACCCACATGTGGGGCTTGTTGGTGGTGATGGAGAATAGAAGTCGGCTGCTGCTGGTTTGCTGCCATCTGCTTTAGCTGCTGTGCGTGGGATATTTCAGGCCAGCACGGCATGGTCCTGCTGTGCCCCGCCTGGGAATTAGCTTTCTGTGAGGTGTTTGTAGAAGAAGTGCTGGTCATGGTGAAAGAGGGACCTGCTGAGGCTGGTCGAAGCTGTGAAGAACAGTCATGAGCGTGGCCAAAATCCTGCGAGTGCTCCGTCTTTATTATCTTCTCCATCGGGGAGCACAGATTGGCAGCAGCTCCCGCCGAGCTCGGCCGACCCAGATCTAAACCAAAGGCGTCGTCCTGCTTCAGCATCTTCTCAAACTCGAGATCATTGAGCGGGGGCACCGACTTTGTCAGTTCATCAAACAGATCCTGGAGCTCCGGATCAATCTGACCGCCACCTTCGTCTTTAAAGTCAAAAATCATCTCTGAGTTTGTCTGGCCACAAGACGGGATCTCCATGGGTTCTTTCTTCATCTCTTTCAGAGTCATGTTGAACATGTCTGACCCAAGTCCGGGAGGCATCATGTAGTTCTTCGCCTGCATGCCGATGTTTGAGGAGTTTTGCAGAGAATGGTTTAAGCTGTGGTTGCAGCGGTCCACGCCGCCGGCGTCCACGCGGACTCGTTTAAAGTCGGGTCCAGAGAAACCGCAGGAGAGGCCGTTCTGCTTCGGCGCGTGTCCCGGTGCACCGCCTTCGAGCTTCCGTCGCAGGGATCCTTGAAGCTGCAAAATACAACATCACGAAATTAAACCTTTAAAAGTCAAGCCTAAGAAGATAAGCAAGAATCCATACTAAATCATTAACATAACAAAACATGTATAAATTCAGATAACACACAAAACTTCCATTTGATTTAAACACTCTAATGAGGTGGTGGAAATGTGTTTTGATTTGATGCAGTTGGGAGCAGTGTTAATTTCGTAGACGAAATGTTTTCGTTATTTATTTCGTCACGAATATATTTTGCCGAACGAAAACTAAACGAAATTCAAAAATATAAAACGGAAAAAGACGATGACGAAGACTAAATCGGTGGACATTTTCGTCAGGAACGAAAGACGAGACGAGAATTGACAGTGACGAAATCCAATCAGAAAACGGGAAGAATTTGACGAACATACCAAAGAACCAATCAGCAATCGGAGCAGGCGGAAGTAGATGAGAAAGGAACCAATCGGAGTCCGCCTTGTCGGGACGCGCCGGAATTTGTAAACAGCAGAGCAGACGCCGACAGGAACAGACTTTATTAAAAGTGGGTCACATGAACAGAACGGAGGCAGAGTTACGACGCTAATTTTAAGATAATAGTGATGAATGCAGCAGAGGATCAAACAGCTGTCAGGGAGACAGGAAATATGGAGTTATGGAGTGAAATGACCGAAGACGGAGCGTTGTGGCGATCACGTTCTGTGGGAGGAGACGGACCGCAGCGTGAGAACAGCTGATCAGACTCTGTGAGTTAAAGCCTGCAGACTTTTGATCTGACACGTCATGAGCAAAGTTCTGACAGTTTGCATTATTATGGTATTTATTTGCTCAGGACCACTAGTGTCTTTCCTGACAGAACTCAACACACAGTAGAATATGAATTACAGATCTTTGTGATTGAATTAATAAGAAAAATATTAAAGGTCTCTAAATAAGATCATATTTAAACCACTTAATCAAATTTTCAACAAAATAGTTTATTTTAAAAGTGAATTTAGTTTTTTTTTCTGAAGATTTGTCTTGGAAAGGGGTGTGTCTTATAATTGGGGTCATTAACAATATTGGGAACGTTGATAAAGAGCCCATTTGTTTATATAATACTTAATAATGCACTAATGTTAATAAAAGTAAAGTGTTACCCCATTTCATTTAAAGAAATGTAAAATAAACACACCAGAGGAAAATATATTAATATTAGTGAAATATGCCTATTTTATATTTAGTCGACTAAAATTCTGAACTATTTTAGTCGACTAAAATAGTTCAGAATTTTAGTCGACTAAAATTAGACTAAAATTAAAACAAATTGGACGACTAAAACTAGACTAAAATGAAAAAGAATTTTAGTCAAAAGACTAAGACTAAAACTAAATTAAAATTTCATGCCAAAATTAACACTGGTTGGGAGTGCAGTGGATGGGATGAGCAGATAGTTAAGGATCTGATACAGTCAACGGACTGCAGAGGGAAGAATAGCTTCTTTGTCTGTTTCCCTAATTTGCATACATTATGTTTTCCTCCATTGTGCTTCGTTAGATAGCAGAGTTTCTCCTTTGTGGCTAAGATTCTGCTGCTGCAGATATCTGATTTCCTTTTGTCCTACGTCTTCATTTAGCTGTGACTCACTAACTCTCCTGCAGAAACTTAAGTGTGCATTTCATCTTACAAACACAATTAAAGTTTTTTTTGAGCCTATGACTCATTAACAACAGTCCATTGAGACACAGTTTATCTGGTGGTGATCTCACACTGTTGCATACACAGAAAAATGGCTTATCGTGACACATTTCAACGTGGAGCCTGTATGGAAGCAAAATGGATGTGACTGTAAACCAGCCCGAGTACAGGAGAGCAGCACCAGCCTGCGTCGTCTGCTTCACTGTGGGAACAAATCTGAGTAATTTCCACCTGCTGGCAAACATTACATTAAGATGATTCATAGCCTGAGGGTTGGAGAGAATCCTGCACTTCACTACATTTCGACTCTCTTCATATCTGCAATACATTTACTATCAATGCTTTAACAGCAGTTCATAGTCACATCCAAAGTTCAAATCCATGCAGCCTCCTTTGTTTAAGTGTTTCAACGTGTTTAACGGATGATGCACGGAAGATAAAAGTAGGGCATTGAAATCATTTGCATTTGTGCAAAGCGTTAGTGCATCAGTATAAATATTAGTTTTGGTCCAGCAGGACAATTAAGATCTTGAGTTCATTGTTCTGATGTAACGATGGGGTTAAAAACACCTTACTGCAAGTTAGAAATCAGTTGCACAAACCGAACTGCCGACCGCAATCCTCCTCCACTCAAAAACAAGATTCGAACAAAGTTATTGGACAGCGCTGTGCAGAAAAAGCACCTCAGTCAGGATCATTTTCATCAAAGTGATATTATAGTCAGGTGAAAGTACAGAAACAATTTATATCATTTTATATTTGGCAGGTTTTATTTTCTTCTGGCCCCTCCCTCCATCACTGGTATAAAATAAAATGCCCTGAGGCAGAGAAAGCAAAAGAACAGACCGTCAAACAGAGCAGCATCAGTGACAAACACGACATTTATGAAGTCAGACACAGTCTGAAAATGAGGAGTTGGAGTGAAAATCGGTTGAAAAGCAGCTTGAAGATGAAGTGGTCAGTGCAGGAAGGAGACCGCGACAGTTTAACCCACGGCTGATCGATCAGCTGATTTTCTGATCCAAGTTAATCTCAGAAGACAGTGTGAACATCTTGGCTGTACACTACATGTTTGTTTGACAACAGTTAAAATAGATGTAATATCGGTAAATAATATGAATTATTTTCAAGTTTTACACAGAAACTCATTTCAAAATGGGTGAAATGTCCCTTTAAAAGGTTTGGAAATTGTATCAACTTCATAAATTAACAGACGCTGTATGAAATACATAGAGATACGCAGAAATATGGTAATTGTAAGTGTAATGTTATTAAAAAATGACGACATTTTGTTCTCGTAGCCCCAGTTTGGCAGCGCTAACGGTTTGTTCTTGTGCACATCAGCTGAGCAGAACCTTTTTCTGCAAAGCGTCTGAGAACAACTGCTGTGATTGGTCAGAAAGGGAGATTGGGCGTGGTTAGTGCGGTTAGCGGTTGATGTAACAGCTTTCCCGTGTTTACCTGATTTTTAAATACTTTTTCCAGTTGGGGGTCGGCTCACCTTTGCCACGTTATTAGTGACACCTCCCTCTGTTGCACCAAGGCGTAAAATTCATTCACAAGTCAGGCGATGCGGTAATATTACTACCAAGCGTAGCGGCACGAATACCAAAACATTGCTGCATCTCCATGCCTCCACGGCGCTTTAATAAGACACACCGTGGCGGCACTATTACGCTGATTTACTAGCACGGTGTGTTTTATGAAAGCGGCTTTTTTCGCCGACACAGAAGTTAAATGGAAATCTTTGAGGATCAACTGGCCGAGGCGGTGAGAAAATACGCCCACCTACTACACTGGAAAAAGAAAACAGGGGTCTAACTTAAAAACATTGAAGTAATCGGTCACAAGTAATTTAATTAGGTTTATCCAAGTTAATCTTTTTAAGTTTACTTTGAACAAACTTAATAAATTAACTTTGAAAGAACTTAATTTAATTACTTGTGACCGATTACTTCAATTTTTTTAAGTTAGACCCCTGTTTTCTTTTTCAGTGTGCACATAACCAGTTTTACACAAAAAATACCTACATATAATAAAAACAATACAAAAAAATTGTCCACAGCTCATTTTTTAAAATATATGAAAAAATACTGTAATGTACTGTAAGATTATGGTAGCGTGCTGTAAAAAAAACAAAAAATACTGCTTTCTACTGTAAAAGTTTACAGAGGTTTACCGTTAATCTTTTTTTCTCAAAAACATCAGAATTTACAGTTTTCAACTGTATTAATGGAGAAAGGTATACTACTGTTCAAAATATCCCATTTTTTTACAGTAATTTGTTACAGTGTAATTAAATTAAAGCTGCATTTTGGAGGATTTCATCAAGAGAGCAGTTTTTTAATCTAGCGTCCAAAGGCTCCTCCTCAAAACATCTCAACACGCGCGTCCGGTCGCGTGTGCGCGCGTGCAAATGGCGCATATACTTCGGGCATAAACTGTACAGCACAATGTGTAGGGTTTAATCACTCACAGTTCACAATCTTATTCCAACACTACGAGGGTCTGATGAGCCCTCTCTGTCCCTGCTGCTTCTGATATTAGCTCTGTTAGAAGCGAGCTGCTGCTAGACTCTGAAGCTGAACTTGACTCGGCCCTGGATGAACTTTCTGACCAAAATAAACGCGTAACCCTGGCAAGCCTTGCCATTCTGTGAGGTGAAAGGTTTAAAAATAAATCCATCTTTAGCTGGGAAATGGGTAGGTTTTTAGTAGAAATGAGCCGTGAGGCTGAGACGCAAACAGAGAAACACACGGACCGTCCTGTACGAGAGCGCCCCCTACTGGTACAGGTTTGGTCGATGCGCGTGCATGTTGAGAGAATGCAGACATTTGAATTTCATTGGCTGAAAAATGTCGGCGGCAAGAAATAATGGAAAGGGGTCTCTAGGAGGAAGGAGGGTCTTCATCAGAATGACAGATGTTGTGGAACTCTACCCATAGATCATAGTTTAGACCTGAAATATCATTTAAAACATTTAGAAAACTTTGATACAGAGAAAAATGCTCCAGAGAACCGCTTTAAGTTCTTCAAAGTTAATTTATTAAATTTGTTCAAAGTAAACTTTAAAAAATTAACTTGGATAAACCTAATAAAATTACTTGTGACTGATTACTTCAATGTTTTAAAGTTAGACCAATGTTCTCTTTTTTCAGTGTATATAACTCGGGGAGTATGGATGGTCCCTGCTCAAACAAACTTGATTCTTGTTCTCGGCGCTCCCCCAGGGAGAACAAAGTCCTGGATTCTCATGGAGGATGAATTTGCCTTAAGCCTTCAGTAATCTACCTGTACAATTTAATGCATTTATGGAAAAATGCATATCTAAAAGTTGCAAAAAGGCGACCACAAATGATCCTTAAAAAAGTACCTTAACAGAAACAAAGATGTTGTAAATTGTGTCTTAATGTTTTGAAGCAGAGACTCATTGAGAAATCGACTATTTATATTGCAAATGCACCACAGGTTCACACAGCATTAACTTTAAGTATTTTCAATAGGATCAGCCCTATTAAGCATTGCACAGTTTTTCCAATCGCAGACATAAACAGACCCTCTGGTGTGTTCACTCGTTCCACAGGGCTCTTTCTGAATAAGACAGACAAGGGAACTGCTCATGGTTCAAGGCTCCGTCTGTGAACACACATCATGAATAATGGAAAAGACAGTGCATGTGTTGCAAAAGCCACTGTGATACCGGATTGCTTCACTCCTCTTTTTGTGCCATTTAAAAATGGAGTCTAGTCAAAAGTGGATCTTGGTGTCAAATATGAGGATAAACCGACTTCGTGCAGATGAGGTTTTCTGACCGTTGGACAACTGCAGTGTGTTTTTTAAAACCATCTGTAATAGGTTTTAAAAAAAATACCGTTTCAAAGAAAAGGACAGTCCTGTTCACACAACTCTCAGAAGCAGTGGCCTCCTACAGTCGCTGGCCTGAAATCCTCATGACTGATCTCAAAGTGAACTGAAAATAGATTTTTTGATTAACATTTAATGAGCTCAGATGCTCTGAATCACTTTGAAAGTGACTCCTGCTTCACCAGAGGCTTAAACGTATGCATTATGTACCGATCACCTTATTATGAAAGAAGAACTGAGAATATTTCTTTTCTCTCAAATTTGATTGCTTCAGTGTCGATATAATACCTGAATCATTTGAAAGATTTGATGATAATTTTTAGACTTTTTTTGGCATCGATGCAGGAAGAAGAAGGATTTCTGATTTGGACGTAACCTTTTCAGCGTAGCTTATCGTCGCCCTCAGACCGTGGCATTAAAAAACACGACCTTGATGGTGTCAGAGGAGATGATCTATTCATGGGAGCTGGAAGGCTGGATGCTGGTGTGTCAAGCTGAGCAGCGTGGTGATGCTGAGCACAGTGGAAGGGGCTCCGGGTGAGGCGTCACAGGGACGCAATACCAGACCTCTTGGTACCATCTGTCAGTCCAGAGGCACGGCCTTCAGAAACTAACGTGAAGGTTTAGGAGTATTTGCAGGTTTCGAATCCTTGTTTGTGCATTCGAGTGCGGCTCGACAAAAAGACTGAGCTCACCAGCCTTTAATCTTTTCAACAGAACCCTGATGCATGTTGCAATCGTCTCCTGAGACAGCGAGAGACCTCCTTCTCTGCATCCGACACGGAAAAAACATCTCAAAATAAAAGAATAAATACTACTATAGTGTTCCTAGGGAGACATAATATTTATGTGGGTCTGCAGGTTGCATGAGGATATTTTCAGCTCATTTATTGCCAGAAAAGAAACAAGCCCTCCAGACCAGCGCCAGTGATCAGCTATCATACAAAATTCATCTGTTAGGAGAAATGTGCAGAGCTCAGTTAAATTCTGAAATTTGTACTAGCTGTCTCAAGCTGCAAACCATGATATTATAGCCACAAAATATCCCAGATAAGTTGTATTTTCTGAATTATTTAGAGGCTGTGGCTAAAACTGCAGGACATTCGTTCACAAGGCAATTTAGAGCCTAATCAGGTCGGAGGTGTTGGATTCTCTGCAGTTAGGGGTTTGTTATTCCAGCTCAGAATAGAAATGCCTACAAAGGGTATTTATTAAAATAATTATCTGACTCAAACAACAGAAAATATATTAAAGCCATGGTGTTTCTTACTGTAGGCCATAACATTTGGCTTTAAAGACATACTTTGCAACTTTTTCATATTTTTAAATCTTTTCCTTGAGCCAGTCTGTGCTAATCTGACCCTTTACAGGTTAATGAAAAGTCACTTAGCATCATCTGCTGCTTGGATCCAGAATACCACGATTGCAAGATCTCAGTCTCTGGTCCGGTGCCCTGAAGTCTCACAAAGTCACGTATCTCGTGAGGGTTAGGCTAACCCAATGTGGCTAGCTGTTATGCTAGCACCGGAGTGTTTTTAGCTCATGATTCCTGATTTTTTATCTCTCCCTGCTTGAACACAGCTGATTTCTTTGAAGGAGTAAATAACCGCTCATGTAGAAAGCAGTGAAGGCTGAGGAGACATTTCAACAGTTAGATTTGGGAGTTTCTGAGCAGAAACAATGGTCCTAACATTTTTATGACAGTGATTTAAAATGGACACCAGGGGGAGCCAAAACAAGCAAAACTGCATAGTATCTCTTTAAAATACACAAATTAGGCTTGGGCGGTATCCAAATTTTGATACTGTCAAACGTCCTTCACATTTTCACGCAAAATTGATATGCTTCAAAAGCCAAAACTAAGAAGTTACGTTCAATTTAAAGATAATTTTGTTACGGAGCCTTATGTGGAAGGTAATTTAAAAAGAAGGCAGCGATCTCTTTGTGCACACCTGTGAGCGGGAGTTTTGCCTCTTGCTCTTGAGGTGGGGCGTTACAAAGGAGTATTGGAAGAGCAAAGTCTGTGTTTTATGTGATCTAAATGTTATTGAAGATGAATTTCACTTTTTGTTTTATTGTCCACTGTATAATGATCTAAGAATGTCTATGTTTGAAAAAATCCAGTGTAAAAACCCTGATTTGTTTTGGTTACCAGATGTTAGGTTGGCTTTTTGACAAAAAAGTATTTATGTTGGCTAAACTCAGAGAGAAAGCGTGGGCCTGTAGACAAAGTGTATTATATCCTGTTTTGTAAATTACTGGTTTTGTTCCTGTTTTGTAAATGTGTGGCCACTTCTCTTTTGTGTTTTTAGTGTCATATAAGCCCATACGGGCTGGGCACTTATTGTGCATGACACTTAGATAAAATTCAATTAAATTCATTCACGCGGTATTACCGGATGGAGTGAGACCATGACTTGGACCGGGCATTTTGGGTCATGGCTCCCACCATGAGGACCTATGTTTGGTTCGGACAGAGTTGCTGGAGG
The DNA here is from genome assembly GCA_006937965.1 of Callopanchax toddi. Lineage (NCBI taxonomy): Eukaryota > Metazoa > Chordata > Actinopteri > Cyprinodontiformes > Nothobranchiidae > Callopanchax > Callopanchax toddi. The sequence continues at coordinate 929,058 of SSNR01000180.1, forward strand.
GGGGGATTTTTCTGCGGAATAGGTGTTATCCTGCTGTTTATTGTAGAACTTTTCCATGGAATCCCCCCCCACACACACACACACACACACACACACGCTCACATATACAGGGGGGATGTGTTAGCAAAAATCTTGCATCACGATACAGGGGCGACAATAGGATATATTGTCGTATTAATTAATTTAATTGTTGGAAAACTGTCACAGTTGAACTGAAAAGTTATCCTTCAGTTTTCCGCTGAGCTGAATCAATTCACTTTATGTTAAAATGAGCCTTTAATGCGACGTCGTCATGGTATCTAGCCACGTGCTCACAGATTTGTAGTGTTGACTGCATAGCTCCTGTCAGTCTTTATACATTTCTTTGTTTTGAAACCAAAATGTGTCCACACATCAGCTTTGAAAGCTGCTAATTTTTGTGTGTAAATGGTTAAAGCCATACTCAGTAGCCAGGTAAACAAACGAGGTCTCGCTAGCTATTTTACAGAAACACGTCTCGTGAACGCACCCCTCCCGTCGGGTAAAATCCATACGCCAGCCTCCCGCCGACATTGGACCACGGTTTGCAAAGGTGACAAAGCAGAGTATAACTCCAGCCGCTGAAATGTTCCCCCAGCTTTTCCTCTTTTCACCTCCAAACGATTTTAGTTTTCTGCTAGCTGAAAAGGTGTTTTTTTGGGGGGGACTCTGGAATTTTTATCTTAAAATGGAATCACCCGCCGGCTCTCTGTCCTACTTCTACTTTCACTTTCACTTCCGGGATGTTCTGATCCAAAATGTGTCCGGGCGGATTAATGCCAATCCAAGCAGTGAGGAAATGCGGCAGACAGACAGCTGGATTGTCCAATCCTATCGTTCGGACCGAACGATATGATTGGCTTAAGTTTTTAGAGAACTGCGGGACAACTACTTTATTGATTTCTTTCATTTTTTAAAAATCTCCACAATATATTTATGGCTATACTATATTAGAACGTTGTTAAGAGGCTTTAAAAAAACATTAAAAGCTACATTGTTTACCTAGCTACTGAGTATGCCTTTAATTAAATATCGATATTTTGCTTTAAGGATATTGATATAAAATATCACAATTTATCAGTGCATCAATATTTTCTTACACCCTTAACACACATACTTGATGACCTCTGACCTTAACCAATCAAAAGAGGTCCGTAGTGCTTTAGAACTTTATTTGGGCTATTTTTAGTTTCTTTCGAACAGGGCATGATGTGCTGCTTTTTGAGATCTTTTAGCCTCCTTCATGTTGTCAGACAGGTTCTATTGGTTTTATTGTTCTGGCATTAATCAGGTCTGGGTGTGGCTTTCTAAATAATGTGGTTTATCACAGTCAGCTCATGATTTAACAGGGAGGGTGATCTCTTATACTTTCCCACGTAAAACCAGGTCGGTTTCAACAGCCCTTTTACTTCTACAAATAAAACCATCACTTGAAAACTGCAAAAATTGTTTTGTATTTATTCAGGTTTCTTTTGTCTGAAAGTTTTTTGCTGATCTGAAACATTTATTTGCCACAAACAGCCAAAACATAAGAAATCACCTTTTCAGAGCGCTGTAGTTGGAAGACCTAATGAGTCCTATTCTTAATATTTTTTGACAGTATTTAACAAATGATACTCACTTATCTCACTTTTTTTTTTTTAACAAACTAACACAACCTTTGGAGGAGATTTCCCTCCCAGAATCCATATTTAATCAGTTTCAGTGGGGCTTGTGCCTTAATGTGGCACAGGGACGTGTGAGCAGAAGTTCATGCTTCTCTATTAAGGCTGGTGTGTATTGGGACGAAGCAGCACACTGCAGAGGTGGGCTACTTTTGGCTCATCAGCACTTTGCATCCCCACACTTCCTGACACAGTTGTATTAGATTGAGGCTGCCCTCCAGAGAACCGGCAGGAGAGGAAGATGAACAGCAGCAGCACGATAAAAAAAATAAGTATGGCAGCCACTGGGAAACAGTAAGAGATAAGAGCTCTTTTGAAGACAAATCAACCGTTGTTTACTGAAAGCAGGTTTTTTTAACAGTTAATTATACTACATTCCACGAGGAGACTTGCTATTTTAAAAAAATGCAGCTTGTACATTTAAAAAGCTTTATAATGATATCCCTACAGAAGAAGCATCGAGGAAGATATGGCAACCCTGAATGGACAAGGTGCTCCTATTGGACAGTTTAAACCAAAATACCCTTTTTAATGTGGTTTTTTTATAGATCTATCAAGGTAGGCCATGTCAATCGTCCTCACCGAGTATATTCTCCTGTCAGATACAATGATTAGACTATTGGCTGTGACTCTGTCAGGGCATTAAGGCAGCACCAGCCAGGCCTCAGCACTGCAGACATACCACAGGTCACCAACATCGCAGTGACAGGCTGTCACATCATATCACCCATGGCCATGTGGCTCACAGAGCTCCTGACACTGCTGTCGCCTCTCATCTGCATGTCATTCTTAACCACAAAGACATTTACCGAGCAGGGCTGAGGGCTCCCCGGACCCACCACCAACAGTCCTGTGCAACGCATACCACTTCACTTCACTTCACTTTATTATAGAAGTCCCCGTAGGGAAATTCATCTTGCAGACAGGTGAACATGAAACACAATCCCAGACACAATTAGCAAAAAACAGTAAAAGCATTTAAAAACATTTAAAAAATTACATCTTAAGCCTTGTTAGTCTTCTTTCTTCCCCCCACTAACGTCTTCAACCTCATGTTAAAAATGCAAAAGAAAAGGCAGGTAATAAACCGGCCATAAGCTCATACTGGTCTGCAGAAAACCACGCAGGGCCTGTCTGTCAACTTCATTACAGACAATGGAGCCGCTGTAGATCAAAGGGTTTAATGTAATGGTCCTACAAGCTTAAATTATCACTGGTTCAGCGCCAGAGCCTGGAACACCCTTAAGCCACATTTTAAAGGCTCCATGCTGTGAAGCAAAAATGAAAGGAACATGAAGTATCTATCACAATGTCATGTTCCCTTTTAGTTGGTGCATTGCACTCTGACTGCAGGAGGTAAAAAATTGTTTTCATTCAACAGTTTCTACTGGAAACTGCTTGAAGGTGCGTAAGCGCTAACATAAATCTAAACATTAAAGGAATCTTAACAGCCGGGGCTAAAACCAGCAAAAACGGATTTATTTTCTACTTGGGGTCAAGTAGAAAAGATTTCGACGAGTTGTTAATGTTGTGTTTTTATATCATCACCTTTAAAAACTTCACAAGAACGGTGTTTGCAAAATCCAGCTGGAGGGCAGCGTTACTTTTGCCATCACGTCTGTTTCCGTGCTGTAAACTGGTCACCCGTTCCACTACTTTTGAAAAATCTTTTTAATTTTCAGCTGCTGCAGCTGAAATGACTCTACAAAAGTTTGAAAAGTCACCAAAATCAATAAAAGCAAAAGCAGGTCAACAAAACATTGAGATGGATTTAGGTTTTCATTTAAAATAATGTTAATGTTTTTTACCACGAGCTAGACTTGGGCGGTATTCAAAATTTGACACCGTCAAACTTCTTTCACATTTTCCCGTGGTGTACGGTATTACCGTGACCAGGGTTGGACTGGGACCATAATTCGGTCCGGGCTTTTTCGGTCATGACTCCCACCATGAGCACTAACAGCTGATGTTCGGTTCGGATGGCTACCGCTGTTGATTAAAGCGCTGTAACGCCCGTGGCTATACGAGCTCGCGCAGCAACAAGGAAGTGATGCGTAAAACGAGCCGCTCGGACAGCGGGCTGCGCGAGTGCCCCTGACCAGCTCAAAGTTACCATCGGCTCACCAGCAGTCCCGCCCCAACAGCATTTTTTTCATGATGGTATTGAAACAGATACCGTTGCCATTTTCAATCACCGGCTGTATACCACAAATCTGCCAAAGCCTACCATGAACAACTTTTTTTTAAACTTTATTTCATGTAGTAATTTAAAGAATTTTACTTACAAAGCAATTTTATGATTAAATTAACTTAAAATGTGAGAATTAAAAAAAAAAAAAACAGTTAGAAAAACTAACATTATTTGAAGAAATGTGCTACACTGGTTGACTTTCATCCAGAGTTTTAAATGTCTTTTTAAGTTGTGAAATGATGGAGTTCTAGTTGTTTTAGTCAAACCTGGAAAATAACTTTATATGCACTCAGTTTATATTTTGCATGACTTTCAGCAATGTTAAATTTCACGTTAAATCTTTGCCTAATATCTGCTAAATCACCCGAGTTAGAGCCATGTTTGTGTTTGCTGTGGTGGACGTACAGCTAGCCAAGCCAACTTTATTTATAAAGCACTTTAAAAACAGTTACAACTGACCAAGGTGCTGAACAAAGAATAAAAAATAAAACATAGTAAAATCTCTAACAAAACGTAAAAAACAACCACATGTATAAAACCTAGGCAATATAAACACCACCATAAGAAAATCAATAAAATCCAGAATAAAAGTAACAGTCTGTATTGGGTTAAAAGCCAAAGGGAACAGATGGGTCTTCAGGGCAGATTTAAAAGTACTCAGTGAGTTAGATTTTCTAATATGTAAAGGAAGAGCATTCCATAATTTCGGACCCGCAACTGCAAAATCCCAATCCCCCGGAGCTTCCGATATGTCCTCGGCACCTCCGGCAACAACTGGTCAGCTGATCTGAGAGACTGAGAAGAGTTGTGGAAGTGTAGCAGCTCCGAGGGGAGTGGGGCAAGACCTTTAGAGCTTTAAAAACAAAAAGAATTTAAAATGGACAGCTAATAAAAGACTTTGAGAGTTTATTAAACCAGTCATTGAAGAAAATGTGGGCCCCCAAGGAAACGGGAGGAATGGCTCTCCCGAATGTCAGACTGTACAATTTAGCATTTGAGATGTCGAAACTGGCTAAACATTGGACAAGCACAGAGTCTGAACTTAGTTGGGTGAAGATTGAACAGGATCTAGCAAGACCTTTCACTCCCCTAAGTGTATTACCACAAAGACCAGGGAATAATAGCCAGAACATTCAAGAGAATCCAGTGCTCAGACATTCCAAGGCTGTTTGGGCAGAGGTACACAAGTTGGGTGGGGTGTCCCATTTGCGACAACCATATGCCTCATTGTGGCACAATTCAGCGGTGCGGGTCGGGAAAAAAAAAAATCTATTTTCTGGAAAGACTGGTTTGACAAGGGTATACGAAGGGTGGAGGACCTGTACTCAGGGGGAATGTTTATGTCATTTGCTGAACTGTCTCACAAATATAATTTAGGTATGAGATCTAATTATTGGAAGTATTTCCAGATAAGAGACTGCATAGCTAAGGGTAAATTTATACAGACTACAAATGAAGTAGTGGATTTTCTAAATATGTCCAAGGTAGCACATAGAGCAGCTATTTTCTATAAAAAATTTAACAATTTAAAAGTAGATTTATGTGAAACGTTAAGATCTATATGGCAGAAAGATTTGGGGGATGTCATAAGCAAAGAAGACTGGGATAGGATACTGTCACATTCTGGCAAATATATAAGGGAAGCTAAGGGACAATTTACACAGTATAAATTGATACACAGATGGTATTTTACACCCTCTAAGCTTCATAGAATGGGACTGATGAATAATAATAAATGTTGGAAATGCTCAGATCCAGGGACATTTGTCCATGCTATATGGGAGTGTGGGTTGGTTCAACCCTTTTGGCAAAAAGTACTTGAATGTATAGGGGGATGGATTGGGATAGTGCTACCCAGATCACCACGATTGTGCCTGTTAGGTGACCAATCAGAGATCCCAGGGGTCCAAAAATGTGATGTAGTGGTCATAAAAGTAAGGGTAATTACAGCAGCCCGGGTTATTCTCAGTGTGTGGAAGAACCCATCACCTCCAGAGTTTGATAAATGGGAAGAAAATATGATGAGAATAGTGTCATATGAAAATTTTTTAGCCAGGGTTAGCGATGATATGGACAATTTTGAGGACTCATGGGGACGGATTTTTGACTGAGATGTAGACATTGTTTAAGATATTTTGTGTACAGAATTTGTGTTTTCCTCTGGATATGTAAAATGTTTTTTGATTTCTTTAAATGGTCAACATGGCAAACTTCATGGAAAGGAATATGGTTAAGCTGTCTGTTTTGGTTCTATGTTCTAGTTGGAATGGGAATTGTAATATCATCAAAAATGAACAAATAAAGATTTCAATTATAAAAAAAAAAAAAAAAAACAGTCATTGAGAGTTCTAACAGGCTCATAGAGTTGAATCAAACAGTTAACAGCAGATGTTATGCAACGTGTGAGGTTACGTTTCAATGATGTGTAAGGCTCTTAACTACCATGACTCCAGATTTTAGCAGGATATCTGTAAGGCTGACACAGTTATAGCCCATTTTGTGTTTTCTTTAGTCAGTTGGCTGTGGTGGCCATCTTTAATTGGATTGTTTTCAAAAGTTAGACTGTTGTAGATGTACATGTAATAATTAAACACTGAAGGTTTCATTCAAATCCATCCAGTGGTCCATGAGATATGGTAACAATCAAATGCACATACACAGGCAAAAACATTATCACCTGTCTTTATCTTTTGTTAGCAGGTGACGTAACCTATTTATACATTTTTCTAACTAGATATTCTATCATCTTACAAAAGAATAAAACAGTCAGAGGATATAAAAAAATCTGCATTCCAGTGAGTCCCTTGGTGAAAAGGTATAAATCTCTCCTAGAATGTTTGTACCATGAAAAGAACATCAGAGAACACCCACAAACTTTTTTTTCCCTCCAGCAACTGTCCAGCACAAGACCAACCTCCGGTCATGCCACAGGAAAAGGCCCATAAGTAGGGAACAAGTTGCCTTCCTGTTTTCAAAGACGATTCCTATGGCACGCAGAGCAGTTTCCTGCTCACTCGGCTCAGTTCACCATCTCAAACATCTGGCTGCTCTTCAGCATGCAGCTGGAGCTCGATGAGAGCCAACACGGCCACTGCTCGGTTGAGCAACACAGTCCCGAGCCATTCCAGTCATTACTCTGACCACAACAAAGAAAAGCCAGCGTGTAGCTTTATTGTCTAATGTGAAGCACGCCAGCAGCGTGCATTAGTCAGATTCTAGAGTACGCTATGATTAGATAATTTGTACCATGTTTTTTACGGCTTTTTCTGTCCTGTTTACGTTCTTTTACTCCACTATTTGGAGTGGAAATTCCTTGATGCTCCATTTGAAGTGCAGCGACTGCAGTTCCTAAACAGGAAACAATATTTGTCAATATCTGATGCGGCCCCGGCAAAGTGCTCTTCAGCAGCATTGCTTTGGCAATTTTCTAGAGAAACAAGGATCCATTTTATATCCCGTGGGAAACCTGGGCAGAGTGGTTAATGCTGTGCTAATGCTGTTTCCCTCAGCCAGGTCTTCATAAGCCTCATGCTTTTAGAGAGAGAGAGGGGGGGGGGGGGGGC
>SSNR01000180.1:936503-965649 GCA_006937965.1 Callopanchax toddi
GGGGGGGGGGGGGGGGGGGGGGGCACATTTAGTGTTCTAAACCGCTTCAACGGAGAAAGCTTTGAAATACCTACCAGTTGAAAAGAAGATACTTGTTGAGTTTTGCCATCAGCTTTCACTTCACACATGCAGTCAAACTAATCTGCTCTGAAACGAGCCAGTTTGGTTTGAAAAGGGACGAGTGCAGCTAGAAAGTAAAAGGGAAAAAAAATAAATGAGTGGGAAGCTTTGTTTGACTCCCACTCCTATCAGCCCTGACATTCCAAATAAGGTCTGCGCAGCCCGGCACTGGTCGGTGGAAACGGACACAGAAAGCTCTGCAGCGCTCACTGACTCCAACCAAGGAAAAACTGTACGGGGGGGGGGGCACCAGGGGTTCATTGTGCAGAAAATATGTGACCTCTTTATAAATTTATCATCAGCTTGACATTTCCCAGAACGGCAAAAACAAAATATCACATGACGCTTGTATATCGCAGATAGTGGTTAAGAAACACAATAAAGAAAAAGAGTACGTCCAAGAAAAAGGCTGATGGATTTGATTATGGATGGCTGCAGCCTAGGAAATACAATTTGTCCAATGTATTTTGCTGTCATGCCATTCAGTGAGTGTTATCAGCACACATCCTTCCTGTTCACATGCAGTAGAAAGCCACCCTGCCTACCAGTAGGCTGTTTTTACACATCTATATTGACCAAGCAAACATCGTTTTGAAGCGTTTACTTCAACAAACTCTGTGTTTTGGAGGAAGTCTGGATGATGGATGGAGCCAGTGTGTGGGAGTCCAGTTCAAGGCCCCAATACAGAAACTTTTTCTTCACTTTTACTAAACATTAAAAGATTTATTTAACTTGTTCTCAACAATTATGCTTCACAGCTACTTGGTTAAGATTAGGCTAAACTAATTAAAATGTCTAGCATTCCTTGAAGCCGCCCCTGGCTTATTGCCCAACACATTTCATGCCAGAGTTTTAAACGAAACTCATCTCATGTTAAATGATGGGCTGACAGACATTTTGTTAAAACTTGTGTGCAAACTCATCCAAAATCACGTTAGCACAGAATCTGTGTTCTGAATGACTAGTACATCTAATTTTAGCTTAATATGTGTAGCTGTGGCAGCCATCTTTGAAGAGGTTCATCAGATGTTTTAGTTGACTCAACAGTTAAAGCTGACATGTGGAGTATTTTTCTATGTATCAGTTTTATAAATGTTTTAAATGATATTTCAGGTCTAAACTATGATCTATGGGTAGAGTTTCACAACATGTTATTCTTCTGAAGTCCCTCCTTCCTCCTATAGACCCCTTTGAATTCTCTCTGACCGGGAAATTTTTTCAGCCAATAGAATTCAAATTTCCACATTGTCGGCTGTCAGTCAATGTGCATGTGCTTCGCGCAAACCTGTAGAGGTGGGGGCTGCGTGCTCCCAGTATGCTTCCTGTTTACAGTCTCTGCTGGTCGTGGAAAAGTCAGAGCTAATTTCTACTAAAGTTATCCATTCCCTGGCTACTGAGGAATTTTTTCCCCCCACTTTTCTCCACACAGAATGGCAAGGCTTGCCAAGGATACGCGTTTATTTTGGTCAAGAATTTCAATCTAGAGCAAGTGTCTCCTCATTTCCGGGTTCTGCAGCTTCCCTGTTCAAGAACATGTTTCATGAGCACAGTGTGACAGTCAGTAATAATAATAATAACAATGGATTGGATTTATATAGCGCCTTTCAGGGCACCCAAAGCGCTTTGACAGAAGCTCCATTATTCTTTCACACACACATTTACACCGGTGATGGTAAACTACGACAGACGTCTGTAGCCACAGCTGCCCTGGGGCAGTCTGACAGAAGTGAGGCTGCCATTCTGCGCCATCGGCCCTTCTGACCACCACCAACATTCACACGCAGTCACACAGGTGAATTGTCTTGCCCAAGGACACAATGACAATCTAACCCAGCTGGAGCTGGGGATTGAACTGGTGACCCTCTGGTTACCAGACCGGCCACTCTACCAACTGAGCTAAATGCCACCCCAGTCAGGTCTCATCAGAGCCTCTACAGCAGGGGTCACCAACCTGGTGCCCCCAGGAACCATACAAGGGGCCCACAGACTTTTTCTCCAAATAGCACAAGTCTATAATAAAATACAATAAAAAGCTGCTGCCATCTTTTTCTAATCATAAATGCAATAATATAGATTTTAAAATTACACATTTATTTTAAAATTCTTAAAATATGTTTATTATACATGAAATTAGTTTAACTCTGATCTATTCTAGTTTAAAAATTAATATTTTATCAACCCGGTAACTCTGATCTATTCTAGTTTAAAAATTAATATTTTATCAACCCGGTAGCCCTTTGTATGGCTCAATACCCAAGAAGTAGCCCTCGGCTTCACAAAGCTTGATGACCCCTGATCTACAGAGTGAGAACATGATTTGTGAGCTGTGAATTATTGAACCCTGCGATGCAGCCGTACAGTTTGAGCAGGAGCTGAGAGCCATGACGCACAGTTTATGACCGGCTTTAGAGATGGGAGTGACGCGCCGTGTGTATGCGCGCATGGCGCGTGTCAAGGTGGGGCTACAGAAAACAGGAGGGAGGGAGGGGTGGATGTTTTGGGAGGGGCCGTGGTATGATGGCTTCAAAAAATGCTCTCTTGCTGTAATAAACCACATATCACTTTAATTTCAAAGATTTAAGCATCTTATTTGATCTGTTAGCAACCAAGAGTAGCTACATGTTCAGGATGACTCACGTTAAATTTTAGCTCAATATCTTTAAAACTGACGGAGTCAAAAGTAAAGCTGTTTTAAAGTTTAAAAATTCATTAAACAGTTAATAAAACATATTGATAACCCTACAGACAACCAAATACACACAAACACATGAAAACACATCATCACTAGCTGACAGCTATAGTTTGGTTCTGCTTTGCTTAAATGGTGTTAAAAAGTAAAACTATCTGTAACGGTTAGAAGAAAATGCATTATTTAACAATACTATTATAATGTTCCTGGGGGCCATTTTCTCGGTTGCCTTGGTTACACATCAAGACAAAAGATGCATCCTGCTGAATATGGATGACTTCTTCTGAGAACAGTTACAATAATCATGATATAATGACAATCAGCTGATCTTCACACAGTTGAAAGTCAAGCTATAGTTCTGCATGTGAACCAGCACTAAATGAATAAATGTCCACAATCATTTATAGCATAGCTTGCTCTAAAGTACTTTTATTCTTGAAGATGTGAACAACAGATACAGCATTCTTGGGTTTTAGAAATATAAGACCACAATGTTTCATAATTATTTGACAAATGCAGCAAAAAAATAAATAAAAACAACCCAAGTTGACCTCATGTCGATCCGACACTACATTTACACGCACAACACTTAACTACTGACCTTATCCTATGAGAGACAGAATTCCATTATGGAATTTACAGGAGTTGCATAGAAGACCCTCACTTTATGTTGCTGTTCACTTGCTGGAGAGCAGAGTTCAAATACTACATCCTCCTACTCGACAGCATCGCCTCCATTCAGCTGACGGCTTCGTTAAATCCAAACATGGAGAATTCACTTTTTCCTTCACTTTAAATGTGTGCCCTGCTTTTGTTTTCCTCCCCGTTCCTCGCTATTTTAGGTAAGAAGTTAGAAAAACTTTAAAATAAAATCAGGAGTGGGAGGTTGAGGATAAGATTTTACAAAGTGAAAAAAAAAAAACAATTTGTTGTAAGAATTTTGTAAAATCATGTAAAATTAATTTTAAAGTACTTTGAGGAATATTTCAGTACATCAGGAATAATCAAATTAAATATTTGCTATTTTCCTAATTAGGAGCCTCTCAGGAACAATGCAAAATATGGAAATTGGGGTTCCTGGTTTTCCTCAGGAAATTTAACTTTGGGCAGGAATGCTGCAATAATTTATTACTGATATTAATTCTCAGAGTTTGGGACTTGCAAGTCCCTAGTTACTATTTAACTAGGGTTGTAAGAATACATCGATACTGCAATATATCACGATATTTTCTGTCACGATATTAGATCGATATTATGATATCGCAATATTTTACTGTATCGAAATTCAAAGCAAATTATCAATTGTAATTTCATTTTAAAAAATGTAATGGAACCATTAATAATGACAGTAATTTTTGTAGTAAAATTAAAAGTATGACCGCTAGTTGGTGGCTGTTTTCACCTTCTTCGTTCCAGTGGATCAACTAGATCTAGTAACTGGATGTGTTATGTATGAAAAAAGTTGAAGTTTTTAGAATGCTGTAACAGTTTTTCTACTCTTAAATTATTCATTAAAAATCATAATATATGGTCTTACTCATAGTATTGCATTATATTGCAAATATCGCAATATATCGTATCGTCTGTCCTGTATAGCAATACATATCATATCGTGCCAATACACACCCCTATATTTAACACTTGTAAATCAATTTTAGTGTAACTCTCTATGTGATGAGTGTGCATCTAATCAGTATAGGTTAATTTATGTAAAAATACAGTATAAGATATAGGAATAAAACATATGAGCATTGAATTGAAACTTGTTGCACTGAAAAAAGTAAACATTGGTCTAACCTAAAAAAACAGGGGTCGAACTTTAAAAAATTGAAGTAATCGGTCACAAGTAATTTAATTAGGTTTATCCAAGTAAATTTTTTAAAGTTTACTTTGAACAAACTTAATAAATTAACTTTGAAAGAACTTAATTTAATTACATGTGACCGATGACTTCAGTTTTTTAAAGTCAGACTCCTGTTTTCTTTTTTCAGTGTAGAAGACTGGGACAAAGACATCAGATCAGATGAATGCATATGGGTTATTTCCTCATTTTTCAGCTGTTGGTCATCCACTGTGCTCTTTAACAGCAACATTTTCTTGCAGAATTGTCTAAATTGTATTTTGACCTTGCAGGTACTCTGCCCAACAGAGTCTGGAGGATAAACTATCAAAGTGACGGAGTTCAAGGTAGAAGCAAAGCATATCTCTGAGCAAGTTCCTGCATGCAGGCTGCTCTGGTCTGAGTGTGTGTGTGTGTGTGTGTGTGTGTGTGTGTGTAGTGGGTCTTGTAAACCAATGCTTTAGGTCTTTTTACATGTTGCAGCTGGTGAGAGAGAGACACAGAGCGTGCTCTCAGGTAATTTGTTCAAGTGGAAAAAAACAACTTTCCCATGATGTGATCACTGACTTAAAGGCAAAGGGAAGGGCAAAGCAGCAGTCATTTCAGAATGATTAAGCAGATTTACACAGATAAAGCCACCATATATTATCTGATCCCAAAAATAATTCTTAGAAGTTAAAAGCTGATGGATTGTATCTTGAAAAAAGACGACACAAATGTTTGAACTCAACCTTGAATCTGATTAAATCTAAAACTTTCATGAAGCATTTGTATAAAACTTTGTTCCAGAAAAAAGACAATGGTCAATTATTACATTAAAAATGTATAACAGTTTATTTATTTAGAGCAATAAACTTTTAATTTGAAAGCAGCAATTTGCAACATAATAAATTACAAGTTAAATACGTTGAAACCTTATAATAACTCAGCTTTTCAGGCTTAATGTTGCTGTGCAAACGTGCATGCGTACATGCATTGTGTGCATGTCTACATTGAAACTCTTGACATGAAGTGCAAAAGTACAGAGCCCAGTCAGTGCCAGGTGCAGGAATAAATAGAAGAATAGAAGTCAGGGAAATTCCTCCGTTTAGGAAACCATACATATGGATTCTAAGTATTTTGGTCTCAATGTGCAGCTGGTGTTGTGTTAAAATGTGTTTTCAATCAAATCTGTGGAGCATAAATCAACATGGGAAACAAGGCAACACAACACCGGCTGGGAAACGAGGTTTAAGGGATCGTCTACAACCTTTGACAGGAAGAAACTTTCAGCAGAACCGGGCCTTGAATGGACGGCCCTCTGCCTCGGCTGACTGCACTGATTTATATTTGGAACTTTGCTTTCTGTTCCAAACGCTCACAAAAGCAATGTAATTGATGAAAAACAATTATTATTCCACTTTCCGAGCATACTGCCTTCCAAACGTCAAACTTTTGGCCGTTCCAATGGATGAACTCACACGTCTTGTGATCTTATAAAAAGTTAGCCCAAGTAAAGTTGGCAGAACGAGGGCAAAACATGCTGGTGGTGTATGATGCACATAGAAAAAAAAATCCAGGTCACGGTAGTCCAAAAAGGGTTGGACTAGACTTTTTTTGGTTCTTTGAAGACAATTCCCTTCTCATCCAAGGAGCTTTGTCAATGTCGTCACGACTTTTAATTATGACATGCTCAGTGGCATAGAATATTTTCCCATTATTTCCAAACACTGATGTTCTTATAAGGATATATTTTTATGAATGCCTGTTTGGATATCTGGGTCCCAGTAGCAGCTTTTCCCTGCTTTTATAGCAGCGTGTGACTGATCAATCAAGTCAAAGACCATCTTTAATTAGCTGGTGTCTGTGTGTGCTGTAAACTAATTTCTGAATGTTACAAAATAATTTGTTGCTATATAATTTAAGTAAATTGGGGATAATATGGTAATATGGGGAGAGGACCGTCTGGGACTCCCTAATTGGGATGCTGCCCCCGCGACCCGGACCCAGATAAGCAGAAGAAGACGAGACGAGATCATTTATGTAGCCTAAAACAAACCAGTACACTTATTGATAGTTTACATTGATTCTAGTGTGATAAAAGTCATTTTGGTCTCATAATTAATATCATAATACATTTTATTCATAGCTAAACTGCACAATTCTGCCACCTGCTGACATAAATCAATTCCTTCTGCCTTCTTAAGGGCACACTATCCATCCATCCATCCATTTTCTGTAGCCGCTTAATCCTCCACAGAGGGTCGCGGGGCAGCTGGTGCCTATCTCCAGCGGTCAAGGGGCGAGAGGCGGGGGACAACCTGGACAGGTCGCCAGTCCATCGCAGGGCCACACAGAGACGAACGAGACAAACAACCACACACCCACTCACACCTAAGGACAATTTACCAGCCCAATTAGCCTGACAGTCATGTCTTTGGACTGTGGGAGGAAACCGGAGCACCCGGAGGAAACCCACGCATGCACGGGGAGAACATGCAAACTCCACGCAGAGAGGCCGCAGAGCCGGGACGCGAACCCACGACCTCCTTGCTGCGAGGCAACAGTGCTAATCAACTGCGCCACCATGCAGCCAAGGGCACACTATGTAACTTTTTTATATTTTTAAATCTTTTTCTTGAGCCAGTCTGTGCTAATATGACCCTTTACAGGGTTAATCACTCAGCCCCATCTGCTGCTTGGATCCAGAATACCACGTTTGTAACTTCTGAGTCTCCGGTCCGGTGCCCTGAAGTCTCACAAAGTCACGTATCTCACGAGGGTTAGGCTAACCCAGTGTGGCTAGCTGTTATGCTAACACCTGAGTGTTTTTAGCTCATGATTCCTGATTTTTTCCCATCTCTCCCTGCTTGAACACAGCTGATTTTCTTTGAGTGAGTGATGAACCGCTCCAGTAGAAAGCAGTGAAGGCTGAGGAGACATTTCAACAGTTAGATTTAGGGGTTTCTGAGCAGAAACAACGCTAACGTTTTAATGACAATGATTTAAAACGGACACTAGGGGGTGCTAAAAACAATCCAATATTGCAGAGTGTGCCTTTAAAGTGTGAACTCTGGATTGTGTTTCCCATCTCAGTGAATAATTATCACTTCAGTTTTAATTAAAATGCTTCTTTTTATATATAATCAATCAGAATCTTACTCATGGGTTGCAAATCTGTGTGCATTGCTTACTGCACTAAAAGAACTCTCCTCAACATCTGTTTTTATTTCCACTGCTGACACTTTCTGCCATCTGTAGAAATGAGGGGACAGAAGCAATGCAACCAGAGGAGACAGTAAAAACATCTCTCAGAACATTTTTCAGTCGTTTTTTTCCAGATTTGCTGCAGTAAAACCTTTCGTTGCGTTACTAGTAAAAAACAATGCTGTTCATTCTGACACCAGGATCACTAAAATGCTGACTTGGACACAAATATGCACATGCACCAGCTTTGAAGTCAGCAAAAAATATATGGTCATGGTTAATATACTGTGTGGTAAGCTGATAAAGCTGATCATTGTGACCGTTCAGTTCGTGACTGCGTATTTCACAGTTTCGTCACTATTAAGTACTTTTTGTGGTACTTCTGCTGCAGAAGGTGTCACCACAAGGCCATTTCACCACGATACACACAGACACAAGGACAGGCAGACGCACAAGGTGAAAACAGCTTCACTAGCTGGTAAACACAGGCTGTGACAACCATAAAAGCTCGTGACAATGCTGCGTTTTGGCTCTGTACACTGTCCATAAAAATGTCATTCAAACAAAAGGGGAAAAATGAAAATGTGATGAGACTCGTGGGGCCTTTTTAGACCTTAAGCTGCAGTCACATTTAATTACGCCATGTTAGGTAAAGGCTGCACGCACGAAACAAGCATTTCCATTGCAGGATATGATATTTGGTCTGGGTGGAAGAGATTATCCTGCTTACTTGTGTGGATTTCACAGCTCAACTGGCAAGGCGTCTCTTCACTGACTAGACAGCTGTTTTTTTCCTCCTCGCTTTGACTACTTCAGGCGAAACAGATGAGCCTGGTGATTCAAACTCAGCCAAGGCAGCATAACAGAGGAACATTTGCGCTTACCCAGGGAATTAATTCACTGGGAATGACAATGGGGACAAACGCTGAAACAGTGTCTGTATTTTATTCGGTGCTTTGAAAATTTGTTTCAGTATAATGCATCTATTGAAACGAGAATCTGAATATTTTTGTGTAGCGTATAATATTGTGTCGGTCAGTTGATTCTGTCCAGTTTGAACCAAACTTGAACACAAAAGTCTCCAAAATCCACATCATCAGATGGTTCCTTGTCTTAAAGACATACTTGGATCATTCTAAAGTGGTGATCGATCAGTTATTTACCCACAGTAAGGACCACCCCCATCGGTGACATCACTGAAGGTGAGCAGATCCTCTAGAAACAGGAAGTAGGCCTCTGACTGGAGCAATATTCATGACTCACCAGATCAGGACAGACACTGCTGCTGAATGGTGACAAATTAGCTGCTCGAAAAATTCCTCCTGATGCACCAGAACACTAAATACGCGTTCATAAACCTCTGCAAGTTCGCGTAGGAGCAGTTGTTTGGTTTTTGGGGTTTATGCTGCTGCAGCAGCACGTACAGTAGCATAGTGGTTCAGACATCATTTGGTTGAAAGAACTGATCAAAGTGTCTCATGCAAAATCATAGAGCAAGCAAGTAATACAGTATAGATTATCCTAGATAATTAACTGAAGAAATGCCTCTTCAAAATGTCTGAAATATCCCTTTATTCTAAACAAAATGCATCCAGTATGTCTGAGTAGTTATGTGCATGAAAAATTATTTTAATGAAAAATGACTCCATAGTTCAGAGGTCCCCAACCACCGGTCCCGGACCAGTACCGGTCCGTGGGTCATTCGGTACCAGGTAGGGATGCTCGATATTGGCTTTTTTTTACCAATATCCGATATTGTCTAACTCTTAATTTCCGATATAAATCGATACCGATATAAGCGTGGTAGCCCTCATTAAAAAAAGACAAACAGTATTTAATGCAAGGTGTGCCAAATAAATAAAAATATCTCAAAAAATTTACATCAGATTTGTTAAATTTTGACATTTTGGGAGAGAGGAGAAGTAGCCCAACAGTTTGATGTATAATATGTGCATGTGTCAAAAACCGATACTGATATTTACAGACATTGCATTTTAAAGCCAATATCGGGAGATATTATCGGTAGACCGATACCGATATCCATCCCTAGTGCTGGGTCATCATGACAGCAGAGTAAAAATAGTAACTGATGTTTTGATCGCGTTTAAAGGATCCAGCCTGGTGTGTTACGTCAGTGTCACTGCGTTTACATGCACATCAGAAAACTGAACTGTTGCCTTAAATGCATGTGAACGCGTTAGTCTGGCTGAAGATGAACTGGATCTAATCGAGCTGAAGCTCCCAGATAATGTGGTTGTAGCTCGATTTCATTTACATAAACAGCTCAGTTGAGCTGAGACCGGCTGGACGCTCCTCTTCTGGGATCGCGGAAGCGGCCTTACAACAAACCAGTAGTGGCAGAAGAAGATGCCAGCAAAAACAAACAAACAGCTTGCCAGAGCAGAAGACTCGAAGACACCCGAGCAATTCCGTGTCCGATAGAAGCGTTTAAAACAAGCGATTTAAAGAAAACAACCTGCAGAACGACATGAAAGAACGCATGTCGCTAGCTATCGTAGCGGAGTGGAGCAAACTTCATTTGAGAGTTCAATTTTCTAACGTGCATGTAAACTAGGATAAACAAATTTATTAAGATAAGATCGACCTAGCTTGACGTTATGTAACGGCACTTTGAGCTGAACTGCTCTGTACTCCTCACTTCCTGTTGCGTTTCATGGCAAAGCACCATATACAGTAAGGGCACATGAGTAGGTTGCGATTTGCTGCATGGTCCAGGGTGAAGCACAAGGTCTCTGGTCTGGAGATCCCCCTGCTCCCACTAGAAGACCGACTGGTCCGTAGATGTATTGCTCACCACGAAACAGGTGCACGGCACAAAGAATGTTGGGGACCAGATGTGCAAGGATAGAGGAATGATCAAATAGGAGCTGTTGAGGTGTTAGTTTAAAAAAAAAAACTTGATAAATTAGAGTGAATTAACCCTGTTCAATGAAAGACAAAAATCTCAGAAAAAAATAAGGTTCAACACTTGTTACCTGTAGGAGTCTTTACAAAATGCACATGACCTGCCACCTTCACACTAGAGTTTTGAAGCTAACATAAACTCATGTTGAGATTTTATGGAGTTATAGGTCAAACCTTGAATAAAACATTATGCATCATCTCAAGCAACATTGCTAAATCCAGTCCAATCAGTTGTTTTGTGAATGACTCTCAGCTACAACCAAATCAAAGTGAGTTTCAGACATTTTTGTGTTTTCTCAATTTCAATTGGCTGTGGTGGCCATCTTGGATCAGGTTTGTTTCCAAGGTCAACCAGTTATAGATAAAGATCAGTGAAAACTTTGAGAAAAATAAAAATCTGTCATTCATGAGATACTTAGACAAACGAATGAACAGACAAAAACATTTAGCTTCATGCTTCCTGCCTTTTGGTGATAAAAATGCTACAAATAGATTAAAGAACATTAAAGAAAATGTTAAGCTTTTCTTTTATGAGTGCACGAGCAGTTAGTGTCACGATTTGAGCGGTGAGAGGACCCAAGGGTGTAGGCAGCAGCAGCAGGAGGCAGGCAGGTAAAACGCACAAACACTTTAATGAAGGAGAACAAAAATCATCAAGTAACAGGACGTGGCACGTAACAGGGATGGAAAACAGTAGGGTCTGACAAGAACTAAATCCAATTCAAGGTGTATGTATGCAGGGGGAGGTGATCAACTGTAACACTGTAACAGTCAGTGTCTTACCTGCAGCATTGTGAGCTCAGTAAGGGAGAAGTTGAGCTAACAGCGACTCAAAGCGGGGTTTATTCAAGAATAAATGTCCAGAATCAACAACGCCGGTGAAGATTAAATTAAATTAAAGATTTAACTCCTTGCTACTTTTTCATGACAGCAACTTAAATTGGTTGTGTTTAATGTGTTCACTCACTGCTGAACATACTCACTGATTAACTGCAGCTCTTTATCCTGCAGTTAATAATAAAAACAGGATTACAAAAGCAACAATAACAGATAAGAGGATATCAATATTAGAATATAAATAGGGAACGCTGCAGATGTAATTGTCATTAAGTGTATTTTTATATAGGTGTACTGTACAGAGGGGTGACTGCAAAAGAAATGTAGTAAAATAATTAAACATGAAAAGACAGCAAAAACAGAAACTTACACAAAACAAAACAATACAAATAAAGCTGAGTAGTGGACAGGGGCAGAAATAAACTGGAAAAGAAACTGAGGAGTACTCATGCTGGGAGGGAAGACTACTGAGGGGGAACAGGTGTGAGAAGCTGAAGGAGCTGAGGGAAAAGTAATGACATAAATAAACTAATCTAACAACTCTAGAGGTTACACAACAATAAACAAATGACAAAATACAAACACAACAACACTGAAAAGAACTACTCCTAAACTACTAAACTCAACACCAAAAACCAAACGATGTGAGGAAGTAACTCCAGCTGAAAAACAAACAGTTAAAAAATAGCAGCAACAAAAATATGTACAATGTAACAATGTCAGGGTGCAAAAATAATTTTTGTTCAGATACGATCCGGCTGCTCTGTAGCAGTTAGCTACACGCTTCCTAAATAAATCCTCCCTGAAACCAACATGGTGCTGAAAGGTAATACATTATTTCACATTTTGATTTCTTACTGCAGTCAGAGGTAAGATACTCACTACTCATAAGTTCTCTGTTTAATAAACTCCCACTGTGTCAAACGGGGGTCCATATTTAGCCATGGGTGTGCATCAGCAACAGTAAAAACTAATTATGTATACTTGCAAATATATCTATCTAGAAATATATACAGTATATTTATATTAGTGGTGAGACTCGATTAAAAAAATTAATCAATCAAATTGTAATTAATTAATCTCAATTTATTGCATTTTAATAGTACAAGAAAATTTGCCCCCAATAGCAATATTTTTAAAATAATTTTAGTGGGGGATAGAATCAAATGATAGTAAAACAAACAAAAAAACAACTACATTTAAATTCAAAACAGTAGAAAAACCAAAAAAAAAAAAAAATCCCTGGCAAAACCTGGACAGATCTAGAAGTACAGAACTTTATTATTTTATTATCAGGTTTATTAATGCCAGTCTTAAACAACAGGCTCATTTAACTGGAGCACAAACATATAGAGGTAGTTGTAGCAGTTAGCGTTAGCGCTAGCTCCACCAGTGAACACAGATCAATAAAACATGAACTAAACAGGCAAGAGAATTACAAAAAATGCAGCTGACAGAGAATTAAACCTACAACCATTTATTAAGAGTGTGTTTTTGCACGTTTCTCATTACCTATTACTTTTACTTTTATGTCTGTCACGGACACGCGAAACCGGAAACGTCCGTCACAAAACAATACGTGGCTGGAACACGGAACCAAACATTAGTTCCGCCCCACGGACTTTTGGTTCTGCTTGCATCAAACGCAAGCTGCGATTAATTGCATTTTTTTTCTTTTCAGATTAATTAATCAACCATATATATGTATATAAGGGAAGGGGTGGGAATTTAACACGTTAAGTTTGATTAATTAATCTGAAAAGAAAAAAACGCTATCTATATACATATATATATGTATGTGTATATATATATATATATATATATATATATATATATATATATATACATATATATATATATATACATATATATATATATATATATATATATATATATATATATATACACACACACACATATATATATATATATTACATATTTATGAAAGAGAGAGAGAGATTTATTCATTTTAAAGTATTTTTATGATTGGTATAATTTGGCCGGGGCTACATTATTTGAAGGTCTTATTTAACGTCTTTAAAACTTTAAATATTTCATATACAAACATGGACACTGTCAAGGAAATAGAGTCAAGGAAAGAACAATTTCAAAAAAATATTTAACATTGTAGTTCCTAAGGCTAATACTATCTATCTCAGTATAGTGGACATTTGAAAGAAACACAAAACAGACACTTCACCCACCGTTGTGGTAAGTACTGCTGAAGGAGGTTTTAAAGAGACTGGTTAAATTAAAGCCAATGAATTTATCACAATTGACCATGCCTGTGCACAAGTGAACCACAAAACACCATGTTGTTAGATCATGGCATGAAAAGGCTGGCTTTGTTGCTGGATGTGGGAAAAACATCCAATAGACTCTAAAAAAAGCACAGGAAGGAAACTGGGGGTGGGGTGGCAGCGAGTAGCGATGGGGGTGTGGTGGTGGAGAGTGGGAGTGAGAAAGGAATGTTCTCTCTACTCTCTCTTTCTCCTTATCATGCATATGCACACATAATAACCCCACTTTCTCACTAACTGTTACGAAAAGAATGCAGCGTCACGATTTTTCTCTGCAAGCAGAAAAAAGCCTGTTGTTTAACACTTAGTTTACAAGAATATCAGGAGCAAATATATTTAGAAGGGTTGTATGGCCGTCAAATCTTTGTAAACCGGCCACAGCTGATAACTGATGCTGTTGAGTAAATATTTAAACACATTTCTCATTCCTAGAGCTCAAAATCATTAAAAATGGTCTAAGATTATTTTAGGGATCAGCTTTATTTTATATTCTTAATCATTCCAGTGCAGTTCAGTGATGCTAACTGTTAACTAGCTAACCGTCAGATTAGACATGTTGTGTGGTCTGGACTCACTTTGATGTATTTTAAATTGTTTAAATTGCACATTTTAAAGTTTTTATTCCTTGAATTCATTCTCAAATTAAAATATCAGGCTAAATATTATCTTCTCAGAGCAAAGTTTACCTCTAAGGTAGTTTGGTTGCATGTGCATTGTTACTAAAAAGTGCAGACGATGAGATAACAACCAAACCCTTCTAATTACATCACATGAAGCTAAGTCTCTTATAAGACAACAACATTTAACACTGAATTAATGCTAGTGACATCATCTCTGCTTTTTGCAGATGACGTGGTCCTCCTGGCTTCATCGAGCTCTGACCTTCAGCGCTTGCTGGGGAGGTTCGCAGCCGAGTGTGAAGCGACTGGGATGAGGATCAGCGCCTCCAAATCTGAAACCATGGTCCTTGACCAGAAAAGGGTGGCTTTCCAACTCCAGGTTGGGAGAGAGCTCCTGCCTCAAGTGAAGGAGTTTAAGTATCTCGGGGTCTTGTCGACAAGTGAGGGAAGGGAGGAGCAGGAGATCAAAAGGTGGATTGGGGCAGTGATGCACGCTGAACTGGTCTGTTGTGGTGAATAGGGAGCTGAGCCAGAAAGCAAGGCTCTCGATTTACCGGTCGATCTACACCCCAATCCTCACCTGGTCATGAGCTTTGGGTAATGACCGAAAGAACGAGATCGCGGACACAAGGGGTTGAAATAAGTTTCTTCAGCAGGGTGGCCGGGCTCAGCCTTAAGGCTACTTCACACCGGATGTGGTTGTGGTGCGGTGCGGACTCCACAAGGATAAAAAACCAATGATTCCAATCAGAGCCTTCACACTGGTTCCGGTGCGGCAGAGGAGCAAAATTGACTTTCTGCAACAAGTCTATTTTTTCCGGACGCCGCATGCGGATCTTCATCAAGTTAAAGACATTACGCGAGCCAAACAGGAAGTGAAATGCTAGCGAGCAAGGTGCTACATTGCTAAAGTTAAAACGATTTGGATTTTTAAAAGACAAAGAAACAACATAAGACTTAATTAAGCGTAACATTAAACTATATAAAACCGAAGTGCGCTTACCCATTGTAGAACAAGCCAAGTGAATACATAATCCTCAACAAAAGTACGAGAAGACGAGAGTAGCTTTGGTTTATCAGCTGCTGTTTACTTGTTATCGCGTGAACCATCGAGATTTGGCGCTCCCTTAGAGGCAAAGTACAGGAGACGTTCCACAACAAAACCGCAGCCGGTGTGAAGTGGCAGTTAGAGATAGACTAAGGAGCTCGGACACCCGGGAGAGACTCGAAGTAGAACCGCTGCTCCTCCACATCGAGAGGAGCCAGTTGAGGTGGTTCGGGCATCTTGTCAGGATGCCTCCTGGACGTCTCCCCGGGGAGGTGTTTCAGGCGTGTCCTGCTGGCAGGAGGCCCCAAGTCAACCTAGGACAGCCTGGAGGAAGTACATCTCCACTGGCCGGGGACACCTTGGGGTCCTGCAGAGGAGCTTGTGGAGGTGGCCGGGGAGAGGACAGTCTGGGATACCTTGGGATGCTGCCTCCATAACCCGGACCCAGATAACTGGAGGAAAACGAAGCCACTCAAACACTAACGTCAGATTCCCAACTCAGGAAATCAGAAATTCCTTTCCAGTCCAGACCTTTAAATCCAATATGTCTACCTCACGCAGGAAATGTGATATCTGTAAAAATAAACATTTTATTTTTACATTTGTTTCACAGTAATTCAGTTAAACACAGTACAGTCCAACCACTATTAGTGAGAATGTTGCTACGGAATGAATAGAAATATTTTATCACTGGCTGTGCTGCTAATAACAGTTAGCCTGGTCACAAAACTCAACAGTTAGCAAAACCTATGTCCTGACTTGCACCTGGTCGATGTTTACTCCCAGATTTTATTCAGCATAAGCATAGATTTATCTCTTTTTGTCATTTTATAAAGTCTAAACATGATTAATTATAACAGTTTGTGTTTCTTCTCTTCCATTATTTTTACAGTGCTTATTTTATCTAATCAGCCATTTTTATTTATTTATTTTTTACAAAATTAGATTTAAGTATCTGGAATGCATTCAAATACCACCAGTTCCTACAGAAAAACTAAACATCTCTCAGAGAACAACAACAACATTTCAGAAAACCCGTAAAATAAAAAACAAATCCAGAACTCGTGCTTTTAAAGGCCGGTTTCCTGTTGAAAAGCTGCCTGAAAGTGATTCAAAAGGACAGATAAAGACCAGAAATCCTCCTTTGGTTTCACCTCCCATCCAATGCTGGAGATGCAACAGCAGCGTCTGTGTGCCTGAAGGCAAGATGGAGAAAGAGCAGGCGCCAAAGCACAGCTCAGTAAAGTGACTTCTCACCACAGCAGAGCTCTAATACAAACATTCCAGCTGCCACTTCTCAGCTTTACTGGCAGAACTGAGGAAGAAACAAACCCATCTATGTTAACTCCTCTGGACCTGTGTCTCAGGCTCTGGAGAAGACGAACAAAACATCTGAAGTTTATGTTCCGTTTAAAATAGCATAAAGATATTTAGCCTTTTCCGGAGCCATGCACAGGTGAAATTCATTGTATTGGACAAAAAAAATCCTAAAACTGTTTACCGGATAGTAAAAAAAAAAAAGAAAGAAAAAGTAAATTCTGTAAATTCTGAGGCAACAACAAACTGCTTGGACCTTCGCTTCTCTTCGTTTCATCCTTCAAATACATCTGACCAACCTTCACGTTGTTCTGTTTTCACATTCCTAGATGAGCATCAAAACTAAAAGAAAACTTTTCTGAAGGGCTAAAAGACTGAAGCTGTGTCGAAAGAATATGATTCCTTCAATTCTTCACTAAAATTAAAAGTAATTAAAGGCCTAGCATTCCTCAGAGGAATGTAGATCGCTCACCACCTTTCATGCCAGAGTTTTATTCTAAGATCTTTTCATGTTGGGAAATGATGGCGTTGTAGTCAAATGATTTGGGTCAAATCGTGCTTGAGATATGACTCAGCTGCACATGAAACTGTAGCTCGATAGCTGTGATCAGAGTTTTAGCCATGTTTGTATTTGCAACGGCCCAATTCACATGGCAGGATTTTTTAATTGCCAGCCGTTTTCAAATCACGAGAGACCCCCATAAAGAAAACCATGGCAGTTAACCGTTTCTGGTGCAGGCTAGTTATGTGCACCCCTGACTATTAAAGCCATACTCAGTAGCCAGGTACAGTAAACAATGTAGCTTTTAACGTTTTTTTTTTAAAAGCCTCTTAACAACGTTCTAATATAGTATAGCCATATTGTGGAGATAAAAAAAACGAAAGAAATCAATAAAGTGGTTGTCTCACAGTTCTCTAAAAACTTCAGCCAATCCTATCGTTCGGTCCGAACGATAGGATTGGACAATCCAGCTGTCTGTCTGCCGCATTTCCTCACTGCTTGGATTGGCATTAATCCGCCCGGACACATTTTGGGGCAGAACGTCCCGGAAGTGAAAGTGAAAGTAGAAGTAGGACAGAGAGCCGAGTTACTGTTTCCATTTTAAGATAAAAATACCAGAGTCCGCCCCAAAAACACCTTTTCAGCTAGCAGAAAACTAAAAACGTTTGGAGGTGAAAAGAGGAAAAGCTGGGGGAACGTTTCTGCGGCTGAAGTTAAGACTCTGCATTGTTATCGTCGCAAAACGGAGTCTCATGTCCGTAGGAAGGCTGGCTTATGAATTTTACCTGACAGGAGGGGTGAGTGCACCGAGTCGTGGTTTTGTAAACTAGCTAGCGAGACCTCGTTTGTTTACCTGGCTACTGAGTATGGCTTTAACAATGCAAAAATGATAGAACAATAGAACAGCTAGAACAAAAAATACAAATATCTGTTTTGATTTGGGATTCCCCTCACTCTGTGCAGCATAGCTCTGTCACCTCGCTTTCTGACTGGCTACGAGCAGGGTCCGAAATTACATTTTTGAGTCACCGGCCCAGTTGGCCGGTAGATGATAAAATCTACCGGCCAAACATATTTTTTACCGGCCAAAATTCTAAATGATTTAGATCTACCCAAAGCACGTTAATCTATAATATTATATTATGTTGGATCCAAACAGAAAGGAATGAAACTTAATTAAATAGTCATTAATAAAAACTACTTTTTACTTATTTCAGATTTTTTATTTTATTTTTTTTAGAAATGTTTTTAATGAACTCTCTTAATGAAATCTAGTCAGACTCCTTGTTTTCTCTCCATAAAACCTGCCCTCCTGCTTCTGACAGTCTTACAGCCTCATTTTTGGAGTCCCTTCATCGTCTTATTTCCTAGGACCAGTGAGTTGTTACGGGCCTTTTAGCGTACTGGAGGAAAACGGAGCAGCTCATCTGCGCAGATTCTGGTGTTGTGCTAAAATCTGCTTCCCTGAAATGCTATGTTCACCTGTGTAGGGAGCGGATAAAACGCTCAGCGATTCTGTCAGTGTTTAAAACAAAACAAAAAAAGAAAAAAATTTCAATTTTAAATATGTATTAATTTATTTACTAGGAACTAAATAAAGTATCAACTCTGACACAACCACGTGTTGTAGAAATCTTTTAGAAGTGCTGTGAAGCTCGCGGTTCGACATGGGGGAACAGAAAAATTCAGGGGAACAGACTTCTGCACAAGACCTGCTGTGTCCTGTAGCCAGCGTCAACATCAACATCTCCACCGCCACCTCCAGTTCACCACTTTTCATTAAATCTTCTGGTTGCCACTGGTCCTGGTGGTTTCTCTTCCAGTTCCATTACTTTTCTTTTTGAAGACTGGCTGAATCCAGTTCTAAACCACCACACATCGCTGCTAGTTTCAACATGAAGCTAACTGCTGCTGCCTTGATGAACAGTGGATAGATGGGCAGAAATGCCTCAGGGTGAGACTCTTGCGTTTCGCGTACGTCACGTGCAGGCAGGAGAGGAGCGTCACAGAAATCCATCGAAGAGGACTGATAAACAGAACTAGTTTGTTGCAAAAATGTACTCGCCATGTGGCGGATGACGCGCCAAATTTTACTCGCCAAGTGGAGCAATTTGGTCGCATTTGGCGAGTGGCGAGTGTTAATTTCGGACCCTGGCTACGAGTCACACTCCACAGGCTGCGCACTCGTTTGTCCTTGGACAAAACCACACATGGTGTGATATCGGGCCAAGACAATCCAACATGTTGGATTTCCCCGATTTGTCATCGGAGTGGTCTCGACAATCAGAGCACTCTCACTACACATGACAGGAATATCTGATAAGATTATCTTTAGAGCCACTACAGTAAACTGGGGCATCTTTAAGATTGTCAGAAGGAGAAAATCGGGGCAAATTTTATTTGAATATTCGTGCAGTGTGAAGCGGGCCTAAGGCTGATTAGCTGTGGCCGCCATCTTAAACTGACTTTAAAAGTTAACCAGCTGCCTGTAAACATGTAACGAGATATTTTACCAACAGGGCAGACTTCAACAGTTGAGACCAAAGTTTTAAGCAAAAATCTTGCATAATCAATTAGTGCTTGAAGTATGAATCACAGCTACTGCGAGACCAGATTTTAGCTCAACATCTGCAAAACTGAATGAGCTATGGCTATTTTTATGTTTGCTAGTTTTGATTAGCTGTGGCGGCCATCATGAATTGGGTTGACTTCCAAACATAATCAACTGTAGATGTACATTTGACCATTATGTTCTGAGACTTTCATTAAAATCCAACCAGTGGTTCATGAGATATTTTGCAAACACGACAAAGAGATACATACGCATACGCACAAAGGCAAAAATATTATCACGCACAGTTCTGCTTTTGGAATTGGGTAATTGTCATATTGCCTAAATAAACTCGTAAACCCACAACACTGGGAGACGTAAAAGTGTTAGTCTTGAAACTTCATTCATGCTGAATGAGGAAACTGAATTTATTTTTAAAAAATAAGCATTTCTAGGTGTAAATATCTACAAGTGTTTATTTTTAAAAGGCCTAATCCCAGTCTTAAAGGCGTGTATTGGTTTGATTCAGATATTAGTTTAGACTGGATTGTTTTCTCGTCTTTTTCCATGCCAAGAATAAAAAGAACATTCATATTAAACAATTTTTTCCAAAGGAAAGAAGAAGAGATGTAAAGAGAACGATACAAGAAAAACATACATAATTGCTCATAGTTGTTAAATCTGCTTTTTGAGATATTCATCTCTGAAACGATTCCCGAAACATGATTCCAGGCATGCAAGCGCCGTCTGTCAGCTTGGGTTTGTGACTTTCACCAATTTCAAATCTATAATATTCCCCGATGGATGACTTTTGCAAAGAGCAGAACATTACCACAATGCAAATGGAGTTGAACTATGACTTATACCCCAGAGCGCAGCAGAGAGAGGGAGCGAGGAGAAGAAGAAGTGAAAGCTTGTGCCTCTTTTCAGCGCTCTGCAACTCTGGAGCCTGGGAACTTTTGCAGCTTGGCCAGGCTCTGAGAAAAATCCTGAGCTGTAATGTAAACATGCCTGAACTCTGATCCAGCAGGGCCCTCCGCTACTCCCTCCCAGTTCAGCCTCGTACTCTGTGCAGTGGGTTCGCTGGTGACATCAGGAGCCCACTTACTCACTTCCTGAGGAGGATAATGACCCCGGGGAGAAAAGGCTGTTTGAAGTTTGGCTGTTTTTCCCCAATTGTTTCTTAGCAAAAGAAAAAGATGGTTTCGTCAGACAAACAGTAATAAACCTCTAACCTGAAATAAGGAGAGTAAAGTGAGCTGATGATGAGCTAATGTACTAATATAAACGGACTCGGTGCAGGAGAGGCAGCTGTGATAATCTGATCTGTTTACAACAAGCCCTGGAAACTCGAACGTATCAGGTGGCTGATTTATCAGATAAATGTGAGAACAGCTCCAGATAAGCTCTTGTTTATACAAACACACAACTGCCAGCACTCAAACACATTCATAGCTGTCAAACTGATGCACAAAGCAAACCGATATTTAGTGGAAGAGTCTGAATCAGTGCCTGGCTCTTAGGTTCTGTGACAGTTCTTGTTTCATTTAGCCATTTCTTCCCTCACTCCACCTTACATGCTTTGCTCATGAACACCTGAACACGCTTGTTCCCACAGGGCTCCGGTTTCAGCACTAGGTAGAACGGCACTCATGGACAGACGCTCCGAGGCATTACCCTCCACCCCCATCTCTCTCTCTCTCTCTCTCTCTTGCTCCTCACAAACACAGTTCTGTCCTCTCTTCAATTAAGTCAAGCAGGAAAAACTTGACAAACCTCAAAGAGCTCCCTCAGCAGAAGAAATCACATCAAGCATGAACAGATCCCTCTACAAGTGCCCTCTAAAAATATATGCAAACACGGTCGCCTTTTCTGCTGCCTTAATACCCCGAGTTTCACACTTACTTTACGCCTAAATCCAGATGATGAAAATTCATGAAACATTTGTTGTCAAGTGATTTTACCAGCACCACAGGTGGACTAATTTATTAATCTTCCTAAAAGTCCCCACTGACATCAATGGCAGAGATGAGATTGTCTTTTTTCTTTTTTTCTTCTTTCCTTTCTCTCGTATCTTCAGTTTAAACACACTTGCTTGCAACAACGGGGATCATGCTGAAAGCACAAATCAACAACAAAGGGATACAATAGGGACTTTCTAAATCCAAACCCCTTGGGAATAGAAGAATTTCAGTGAATTACCCAGTGAAATGTTCACTTGCATAGAAACACCGAGTGCCGGAGTAATTTATATTCAAACCGTGAAACAACTGTCTACACATATTCACAAGAGTCTATTGCAGAATCTAATTTACAGATGGAGTGTCGACAAGGAATTTAAACAGTTGCACATCATTTTAAACTCACGTTTCTGTTGTAGTTAGGAGGTTTTATCAGAGGTTCCCGGGCTGTTTATTAGTTCTCCCTGCACAGTTTGATCTCCGCCAAGCTGTGGTCAAATAGATCCAGAACTCTTCGTATTTCAATTTCTTCGTATTTCACACACGTATTTCAATCGCGTATTCAGAAGACGATTTTCAGTTTTCGGCCCGTTGGGCTTCGGTTCGGATCCTACTAGCAGGGAAGAGCCCCATGGAGGTGTACTCCTGTGTAGGAGATGTTTTTGTCGTGCGTCACCGGTTCCGGTGGATTTATTTATTACCTGTGAGGTGGTGTTGGGGAAGTCTTATTTTTCAGGACATTCTTTTCTACAATATTTCACCTCGTGGTTAATATTCAGACTGGTTAATCTGTGAAACCCTCGCTGAAACCATCACTCCTCCCAATCGCTGCTACTCCTGGTAACTCTGGCCGTAAAGCAGGTAGTGACATCATCTAGGAGACCTACCCGCTAGTGATGCGCGGGTTGTGTTTTACCTCGCATGGACCGCGGGTTGGATTGGGTCGGGTCAATAAATTTTTACCTACAGTGCGGGGCAGTTTGGGGTGGGTTCAAACCAGGGGTTGTGCTATCGGAAAAATTTCCGTCCGTCCATCCGGTCCATTTTTCCATTTTCCTCCGCTTATCCGAGATCGGATCGGGAGAGCAACAGCCCGCTAGGCTTCCTTCTCCTCAGCCACCTTGGACCGCTCCTCCGGGAATCCTAAAGCGCTCCCAGATCAGCCGAGAAATACATCCCTCCAGCCAAATTTTCCGTTATTGTGTGTGTCTGTGCGTGTGTGAGTGTGTTTGTGCACACACACAGGACCACGCTGACAGCGAGCGTCTGCAGCTGTAATGACAGGCTGAGAGACGTCCGGTACTCGCTCTGAGACCGCTGTGGCCTCATTTATAAAACTTATAAAATAAATATATATGTTTATAATTTAGGCTGCATGGTGGCGCAGTTGGTTAGCACTGTTGCCTCGCAGCAAGGAGGTCGTGGGTTCGCATCCCGGCTCTGCGGCCTCTCTGCGTGGAGTTTGCATGTTCTCCCCGTGCGTGCGTGGGTTTCCTCCGGGTACTCCGGTTTCCTCCCACAGTCCAAAGACATGACTGTCAGGCTAATTGGGCTGGTAAATTGTCCTTAGGTGTGAGTGGGTATGTGGTTGTTTGTCTCGTTCGTCTCTGTGTGGCCCTGCGATGGACTGGCGACCCGTCTAGGGTGTCCCCCGCCTCTCGCCCCTTGACCGCTGGAGATAGGCACCAGCTCCCCCCGCGACCCTCTGTGGAGGAATAAGCGGCTACAGAAAATGGATGGATGGATGTTTATAATTTATTATATTTTATATAAAATGTATAAAACAAAAAAAACGGGTCGGAAAGGGAGTCACTTTCTCCGCAAAGTTTAGGATTTATAAAAGAAAACGTGACGGAGAAATGATGTACTGTGCAAACTTGAACTTTGCATAAGCACATTTTGGAGACGGTAAAAAACCCTTTTTGTATTTTGGAGACGGTCAGGCTAAATAAAAGCGCCACCCTGACAACAAGCTTGGCCCCCATGTGGTCCCATGTTAAGTGCTTAGTGTTTTAGAATGTACCCCTTTAAAAAAGCAGCTGGCCCCTGCCTGGCCCCCCCTCTAATTTTTTTCTAGATCCGCCACTGCTACCCGCTCCTCAAAACTGTTTAGTGTGGCCAGTAGAGGGCAGCAGAGTGGTGGCAAATATGAAAATAGTTTCTAACTCAAAAATCAAATACCGTATTTTCCGGACTATAAGTCGCACTTTTTTTCATAGTTTGGCCGGTCCTGCGACTTATATACCGAAGTATATCATGTTGATTAATTTCACATGTTTGTCACTTTCACACCTAAAACCGTTAGAGGGCGCTCTAGGCCTGTGTACCAATCAGCCGCCAGGCTTGATAGTAATATTACCGTAACGTCGGACTTGTGAATGAAAATCACGCCTTGGCGCAACAGAGGGAGGTGTTGCCAATAACGTAGCAAAGGTGAGACGACCCCTGACTGGAAAAAATATTTAACATTAGGTAAACACCAGAAAGCTGTTATGCATACTCAGCGGAGATGCAAACTCCGGGTGATCCGGGTGTTTCTGGCGTTATGAGCAAAAGTAGAAGTTGCCTGTCTGTTTACTAAGGGAACTTCTGTCTCACGTCTCTGTAACCCTGCACGTCGACAGCGCGAAGACCGCCCCCATACCTCCTTTATACCGCCAGTGAGTAAACTTTTGTGAAAAGCACATGATTGTGCAACTTTACCGGCGCAGTCTGAACCCTTATGAACTACCAAAGGCTCCCAGATACCGGCTCAGCTTCGCGGAAAATTGCCAGCATTGTTTTACGAAAGCAGCTACCGGTAATAATGTGAAATACCAGTTCTTGGTCTCAGATTTTGTAAAATAAAATTTCCTCCAAAAATGCAAATTATAGTCCAGTGCGACGTATATGTGATTTTTTCTTCTTCATTATGCATTTTTGGGCTGGTGCGACGTATACTCCGGAGCAACTTATAGTCCGGAAAATACGGTAGATCAATTTTAATGCTCTAGCATAAATAGTGTAAAAAAAACCCAAACTACTTATTGTTGATTTAATAATAGTTACACTATATGCCATTGCCTACTTTGCCCATTGCATGTATTCAAAGAAGATCATGGTGCACACTCGAACATCACATGCTAAAAGTTCCACATTGACTCTCATGCTGCTGCTGATTCGATGTATAAACGGTGTAGACTCCACCTACTTGTGTAAACTGTTTCCCTGCTCGACTCAAATGGTTTAATGAATGAGTTACTGTCCGACTTCTGCAGCATGATGATGAGCTAATGAGATGACCCAGTTAATTGTAACAGGTAGAATCGAATAAGATCTAAATCATAAAGTGCAGGATGTTTGTAGGTCAAGGACTGGAAAAAAATTAAGTATAACGTTTCTGATTAATATTCATGTATTATGCATTAATGAAGTGCATTTATAAAACCACACAATGGATAAAAAATCAAGTGCAATCTTTTTTTTTTAATAAAAAGTAATTAAATGATATAAAACATCTAATTTCATCTTTTACTACGTGACAGTTTACAAACTTAACACTTCTTTTGTAAAATCATGTTTTTACTAAGTGCAAATCAGCTGATTTGACACAAAAATAAAAGTTTTTTTCCACCAGGGAGGATATGCTGCAAATGGGATGCTGATCTTTCATCTATTTTCTAAACTGTTCAAGTCTCAAGGTAAAACTGTTGCCTTGTAAGCTCTGTTTGAGGCTGGGGACGGCAGCCAAGGACAGCTGGGAAATGCCTGCGGAGAAAAGGCTTCGAGTCTCGGAAAAGGCAGCAGTTCCAATAAAACTGCAGGCTGGATTTACCCTAAAGGTCTGTCTGTTACACAGCTCATAAATCAGTACAGTGGGCCCAGCCCACCTGGACTGTCAGAAGACCATGTTCTCCTCAGCTTATTCCACTTACACTGTAGCATCCCTTGAAATCTGAGGAGGAGACGGGTTTACTACATGATTTTTTTTGCAGCACTCTTCAAAGACAAATACAGTCTTCCCATAGGCTGCTGAATAAAACATGAGGAGTGTGCAGCAGGGTGGGTTTTGTGTGTGGAAGGGTGTAGAAATGGAGGAATGGAAAGAGGAAGAGGAAGGGGGAGGGCGAAGATGGGGTCTTCTGCTGCAGATACTGTATAACACATGATCCATAAATGCCTTTGATTTGACACACATCCTCACTGCCCCGCTGGGCATCTGGAAACTTCTGTCTTCATTCTTATGTTCGTCTTTGTTCTCCTATTTTGTGTCACTTTTTTTAAAAAAAATTAATATTTTCTATTATTTCTAAGTGTTTCTCGCAAAAGCAGAGCTCATCAACACAATCTAAATTAGTCCAGAAAAAGGATAAAAGTGTGCTCATTTCAGGAGAAGGCAATGCAAATCTTGGCAGGTACAGAGATGTCCCAGATTCAGCGAGCGAGCGCCGTCTCCAGCATGGAGCTGCTTCTGGTGCAAGCACCCGACTGCTGAAGCTGTAGTTTAAACTGATCATAAAGAATTCTCATTTTTATACTATGAAAACATTAAATGTATAATCCAATCAAAATATAAAAAATAACAAGAATTTTAACTTAAAGGGAGAAGAGGGAAGATTTGAAAAACTAACCTCATGAGTGCCGCGCCTGGCGCTGCGAATAACTACAGCCTTGAACGGGAGCGCGCACAAACTTCTCAATGATCTCATAAGGGTTCAACCAAAGGCAGCCGGAGACATGATTCCATAAATAAAAATTAATTTTATTAAAACAAAAGGAAATATAATAAAACAATGCCCCGCGACTCACACACGCACACACACACTCACACACGCACACACAGACTCACACACGCACACACACACAGACCGCAGGAGCCGATCTAACAGAGCTAATCTCGCTCGCCGCAATGTTCCAGTCCTTCCCAGCTGCTAAAAGCTTTAATCAGTCGGTGTTCTCTGACTCCCGGAGGTGAATTTGAGAAATCTAGGGCAGTCATTCTCAAACTGTGGTACGCGAGCGCCCCCTGGTGGGACGCGGAGGACCCAACCCTTTTGTTTTTAATGAAATATTGGTGACTAAAATAGTGAACTTTTTTTTTTAATTAAGCATTTGTAACGGGAGGTAGCCTAATTTGGGTATTTTTTCACCACTGTTAAAGTGTTTTTAGGCACGCGCCTTCTGACCGCGCAGAGCGGATTAAAATCCCAGCGAGCAGCAGCTGTGTGTACTGACGGGATCTCGCCTCGCCCTTTTCCGCTTATCTAGGTCCGGTAGCGGGCCGGGAGCCCAGACCCCCGACTCCCCAGCCTCATCCTCCACCACCCAACTTGTCCAAACCGCCTCAACTGGTTCTAGATCAGCGGTTCTACTCCGAGTCTCCAAACTCCAAATGTCCAAACTCATCCTATCTCTAATAATCCCAACCGCCCTGCAGAGGAAACTCATTTCAGCCGCTTGTATCCGCGATCTAGCTCTTTCAGTCATTACGCAAAGGCCCGGCGCCAGTGGGAGAGGGAAGAGGGGCGTTTTACACACATTGGGGGGCAGCCGGTCGGTGTTTGAGCGGGGGGTGGGGGGGATTGTCACCGAGGTGGTGCGCTTCCATCGGTGCGTGGCGCGCGCCCGGCCCAACTAATGAGCGCTCCTCTACCGTGGAGCGCAGCGGGACTAGAGCTGCGCACATAACGCACTTGGGTTCGGACCTGATCCTTCAAGCTGATCAATACATCAGTTACATTTATTTTATTCCGCCTTTCTGACCAAAATGAACCACATTGAGTTTCCTGATTTGTTTGAAAACAGCGTGGGGTGCGTGACAGCTGGAGGAGAGAGAGTACAGACCCAGAAAACTACTTGATGTTTGTTTTTTTGTAACGCCCGACAGTCTTCCTGTTAGTAAATAAAACTCAGAGATTTGGAAAAACTGACTTTTTGTGTGAAAGACCATTACAATATTGTTAAAATGAATTAAAGGTAAATAATGTTGAAAATGTCATTATCATATTTTTTTTATTAATAAGTGACAGATAAAAATGGATTATGACTGGATTTTATAGTACCCTGTAAGTCAAATTATGAAAATATCTAGCGAGACCTCTGATTCCAGTTAAAAACAGTCAAATTGTGCATTATTTAAAGGTCCAACATCTTGGTGGTACTTGAAGATCCTACATAGGTTTTAGGTGGTACTCGCATGGGCGTCGCAACCATTATGTCAGGAGGGGACGTGTCCCCCCCACTTTGTAAAATCAGGCATTTGGACCCCCCCACATTTACCGAGTCCGTCTTGCGCTCGTTCGGTTGTTCTCAAAGAAATCCATTCCACTTGATTCATTAGAAATTACTTAGACCGCTGAAATCCACTCCATGTTTTCCTGGTCACCCTGCACCCTGACACGCTGCTCTCCTTCTGGACCTGACCTCACCTCGCGCTGCAGCTGAAAGCAAACCGAACCGGGAAGGAGGTCGACCAGAAACCGGAGTGTTACTCTGGAGGGGCCACAGGGTTAGGAGGCACAGGAATAAGACCTGAATGACCAGAGGAGGTAAACCCCCCACAGACCTATGGCCTCTAATAAAAAGGTAAATGCGCCTCAATCAAGTTTCATCCTGGATCTACAGGTAGCAGAAAAAAGTACAGGAAGCACAATACTATATATATATATATATATACCAAAATATCAGAGACAGAACAATAACGACAGGAAAACAATGGAAGAAAATAATATATTAATACAAGTAAAATGTTATAGTGAAAAATAAAATAACAATACTGAGTGTAATTCACTGCTCTTTATAAAAGAAAAAGACTACCAGTAAATTAATAAGTAAATAAAATAAGTACATACTTTATTTGGGGGTCAACATTTAACACCTAAACACAACCGTTGATTATTTTACAAAAAATAAGAGTACTGAAGATCATCAGTACTATAGAGATCCTCTAACCTGTTATTTATCCTGATTAAATCTGTTGTTCTTAGTAAAAATTTAATTTCCAAATAAACACAAAGTTACACTTGATTTCTTACTAAGAGAAACTCACTTTAAATACCTCTAATTCAACTGT
Source organism: Callopanchax toddi (assembly GCA_006937965.1). Classification (NCBI taxonomy): domain Eukaryota; kingdom Metazoa; phylum Chordata; class Actinopteri; order Cyprinodontiformes; family Nothobranchiidae; genus Callopanchax; species Callopanchax toddi. The sequence continues at coordinate 965,451 of SSNR01000180.1, forward strand.
TACCAGTAAAATGTTTTATTTTAAATGGATCAAATGAAAACACAATCCCAGCTGTCAGTACACTGAACAACAGATATTAAACTAGTACTGTTTTCATTTCAGATTGGTAGAACTTCAGTCTTCTTAAGAACAACCAGGTTCTTGATATTTGTTTTCAAATAATTGATGTCACTTATTTAATTCTTCCTAAGCTCTTCAG
>SSNR01000180.1:965746-979804 GCA_006937965.1 Callopanchax toddi
TATCTGTAATGTTACATTTTACTTGGAACAGCTGATTTTTAGCTATCTGAATACATATTCAGTCTTCTTAAAGTCACCACCTTAAATTTTTTAAGGATTTGGTTTCAATTCAGTTGTTGGATAGAATCTCTACTAGTAACAAAATACCTGTGGAAATTTGTATTTTCTATTTTACTAGTAATACTATTTGGACTAGGATAAATTACATTATTGTTATGTAAAATAGAAATAACAAAGAGGTGAGATTTTTAATTAAATGTTTAAAAAAAAAAGATCCATTAAATTTAAGTTCAGTCCTGCTGGTATTCTCATCTCATGGCTGCGCTACAATAAGAATAAAAGAAATACACATTCAGCATCTGATTAGAAGTTAGAAATACTGTAGAATCAGTTCTTCAGTAGTGGGTACTTTTTGTAGTAGTTGTACCAGTTCTTTACTTCAGTAGTTCAGGAGCAACCAGACTGAATCACTTTGATAGAAATAAAAAATGTCCTGTCATTTTAGTGGAAGATGCTGCAGTCAGTCAGTCACATCATTGTAAACCAACCAGTACTAACAGGACTGAACTTTACCTGGTTACCAGTAGAGAACTGGTAGAGCTCTGATTAGTTAAGGGTTGAACAGCTGGTTGTCTAATGAGTTCCTTCCAGAACTGGAGACATGTCAGACCATTATCATGTCTTTGAACTACTGTGGAGTTTGTCACTGTGTTCACATCTTTAGTTCTGACATGAAACCACTGCTGGTCATTTTACTTCCAAAAGTTTTTTTTTCAGTCTTTTCTCTAAGATCTGAATAGTCCAGCTGATGGTGTTCTAGAGAACACAGCTGCTAAAAATGAAGACTTCCTGTTGAATCTGATTCTGAAATAGTTACCGAGTTCAGTTTTTACTACTGTAGGTAAAATAGGTGTTTAACAACTTGTTAAATGCGCCAGAATGCAGGAAATGGCATCTATGCCAAATATTTTTTTCTTTGGAAAAGTGTCCCCCCCACATTTTTTATGCTTCTGACGCCCCTGGGTACTCGGGTAAAAAAGTTTGAGAACCACTGATCTAGGGTGATAGAATCATGTCCCGCCGCCTCTATCACCCTAGATTTCTCAAGTTCGCATCACGGAGTGGAGCTCCGGAGCACCCGGAGGGGCGTGCGCCGCACACCCGCCTTTGATTCACTGTAAGCGGACTGAGGTCCAGGAAACAGTCGGGGATTTGAGGCCTATCGTCCCGAGATCCGTAAGCATCTACAGATCGCTGTGCGGTCGCCTATAACAGCAGCTTTAGCTCTGTGGAACCCTATAATCCATCAGAGAGGTTTTCAGCTCCATAAATGCTGCCAAAATAACACCAGTTTTATGAGAAAAACCACAAATTCAGACGAAGGAAGTCCGCCATTAACCAGCAACACAACGGTGCAATACTGCCACCTACTGGATATACATTTATTATTACTTTTTTAGCTTCCACGCGCAGCAGCGTCAGTTGACGTCACATCCGTAGGACAGCGCAGGAAATTTGTTCGTGAATTGCAGAACATTTTACAGCTCACAGCCTGTTCTAGATTATGGAATGATACATGGGTGGTCTCATTCTTTTTGATTTAAAATGCTTCATCACTTAAAACTGAGCATGCATGATTATTTTTATTTAAAATCTTCCCTCTTGTCCCTTTAAAGGTCCTTTATTCTGCAAAATTCCCTTTCTAAAGATCTTTTAACAGTCATATCAGTCCCAAAGACTGAGTCTGAGACCCAAAAGTTTTAAAATATTTTCACTGTTTTCACTTCCTTACTCATTTTTGAGAAATATTTTTTGAGCTAGTGCTAAAACGGGTGGTTTTTAAATCTTTTCCCTGCTGACGTCAAGAAGGGAAAAGACCACTCCTCTCTAGAGGACAGAGCACCAGGTTATTGCTCTGTCAGACCTCTGAGAGGTGCATAGAAGTCTATCCCCCCATTCATTTGTTTTTTATATTATTCAAAATTGTATTTAAGCATTGGATTGACATCTTGAGTTAAATGTTGTTCATATTTATTGAGCATTGAGCAGAAAAATGTTGCAGCGTTCTACAAAATAATCCTGATCTGATAAATGATCCGATCCGTGACTCAAATCCGATCCAATCCGTGGGTTTTTTGATCCATTGCACCCCTACTTCCAACTGAATCTGTGCAATCAGTGACTTTTCATTTCAAATCCCAGCTGCAGTCTGCTGAGCCACATGCACCACTTGAAAACTACCTATTTTTATTTTCACTAAACACTGATTGCGCCGAACGACTTGAGACGCTGTAGTTTGACTCTTTTCCTTTGACAAAGTGATTATTCAGCTCCTGTAAACTTTTACTGCATCTTCTTATGAAGAAACCTGGTGTTTTATGACCTCTGTGGGAAAAAATCCACTCATACACAGGATGTGAAACGTTTTTTTAAATGTATTTTCTGATCCTAACGTGACTGAAGATGGATAATCATCTAAAATCTGCCAAGACAAACAATTTGTATCTCAAGAAAAAAAAAAAAATCCTTACGCAACTACATCCTCAGAAACTGTCATACCAGAGCTAACACATTGCTGAGTATCCTGACTAAAGCCTTCATGCCATTGGATGACACCCAAAAGCAATTTATAAGCATAACATGACAGTTCAGAACATCTTTAGTAAATAAAGTCATGAAGTGAAATGGGTTGACAAATGGAGCTCCAGTGAGAAATCTCAGCAATCAGCAAACTTGATTTGTGCCATTTTATAATCTGGTGTCGGGGTTGGCCACCAAAGGAGGAACGTGTCAAAGCTTGTAAAGCAGGCTCCCTGGAGAACACAGCAATCACGATTTATGTAAAGCTGAGCTGTTTAGAGCAAATGCATGCAAACGTTGTGAGTAAACTATACTTACTAAGGAATAGGGACATTCAATTCATGCACAATAAATCCAGAAGAAATAAAATGCGTGTAACACAGCGTCCAAACAAATGAAGTAACTTCCTGGAAACACGGAATAAGCTTTCAGTGTGAGATATTAACACACCGTATCCCTGTTCCCCCGAAGACAAGCTGTGCTTACTTAAAACTATTTGGTGATAAAAATTTACGAACGGCTCTCGGTTATGACCAGGAATGTCCAGAACAAAACGTAACGCGGCTCCAACTTTTATTGCACAAGTTTGTAAATCTGGCCGATGCGTTTCGGCGAAGAGCTGCTGTGATATTTCTCAGATGAAAATATGATTCCTTCTGTTTCTGTGATGTCAGTCTGAAGACTCAACACTGACATTTATAGGAGGGAGAGAAGTCGTATTTTTGGAAACATGTTACAGCCCGAACTTAATCTCCAAATAGTCGTGCAAACAAAGTTGAGTAATATTCCCCGACAGTATTTATTCAGTGAAAGTTATGGAGGGATGGGGAAAACACATTAAAAACCTGAAGAGTGAATTTCCAAAATAAAACTGTGTGTGCGTGCGTGTGTTCATGTCTATGAGTCTGTTACCAAAATAGTATCTCAAAAACCACTTAACGGGTTTTAAGGAAACATTTAGTCTTCGTGATACAACTGATCTCCAACTCTCTATGGGAGTCAACCCAACGCAGGATGGCCACAACAGCTAATCAACTCAGATCATTTTACACATACTGAGCTACATTTTCATGCAACAGTAGTTTCAGCACATTCACAAGCACGTCCACTAACACTGTGCAGAGCAATGTAGCACCATCAAGTATGCTATAACCTCTGAACTTTGACCCCTGTGACCATCACAAACAATAACCATCTTTTTCCCAATAACTTGGATTATAATGACTCTTTTTATTATGTTTTAACCTGAATCAACATTCTTCCAAGGGTTCGGTCGTGTCGGAAGACTCCACTGGACTCTCTTTAGTTATAAGAATAAACTTAAAGACTTTTAGTGTCTCTTCCTAAAATGACACTTTAATTAAACTGTTCAGAAATGTCTTTAATATGATTAATGCATTTTCTTCCACAGTATTTTGAATGTTTGACCCAGCTTCAGTATTATTTCACATACTATGCTAAAAGGTTAATTCAACATTATTACTCATATTTACTTATTCAAGTAACCAATAGTCTTAGTGAACCGAGTCACGTGACTTTGCTAAGCTCATTCATTGGACCACGTTCCACTAGACATTCTAGTTACATTCAGTACGGCATTAGTTCAGTTGGGAGAGTGGCCGGTCTGGTAACCAGAGGGTCACCAGTTCGATCCCCAGCCCTGGCTGGGTTAGATTGTCGTTGTGTCCTTGGGCAAGACACTTTACCCAACTTGCCTGTGTGAATGTGAGTGTGACTGTGTGTGAATGTTGGTGGTGGTCAGAAGGGCCGATGGCGCAGAATGGCAGCCTCGCTTCTGTCAGTCTGCCCCAGGGCAGCTGTGGCTAAAGACGTTAGTCGTAGTTTACCACCACCGGTGAGAATGACTGTGTGAATGAATAAAGCAACTCTGTAAAGCGTCTTTGAGTGACCTAGAAAAGCGCTATATAAAACTGATGCATTATTATTATTCATTATAATCCTCTGTGTCAGACTAACAAAACTTATTAGTGATTCTACAGAAGTGTGTGCACATTATAAACTAAAAATAGAGTTTATAAAACGCTACATAAATGGCGAGCCAGCCAGGAGACTGCAGATGAAGTATAGAAAAAGCATAAATAGTAATGCTTTTATTTCTCCCACTATTCGCTCCTTCTTCTCACCACCAGATTCACAAAGTAAACAATTCCATGAAGCGCTGCAGGTTGGAGCAATTAGCACCTGTTTGTGTCTGAATGCACTGGACTGACTGAAAATGGACACAGCGGGGACAAACGTGACCAAGAGAAAAAAAAATTCTCAGAGGGATCTGAAGGACTGAAAGGATGAAGAACAAAATCACTTCCAAAATCAAAAGTTAGACGGGAGCTCGCCGATCAATTTCCAGCTTTAATATGCAAATATTCCCAGGACTTGTGTTTATTAAAGGTGCTATAGGTAATTTGCAAAACAAATTAGCTAAAAACTTTTTTTAATGCCTTTTAACAACGTTCCAACAAAGTATAGCTATAAATATATTGTGATGATTAAAAAAAATGAAAGACATTAAATTAGTGGTTCCCTGACAGTTCTCTAAAACCTCAGCCAATCATTGGTTTTGGGCTGAAAGCAACTATTGGACAATCTGGCTGTCTGTCTCGTCAAAGCGCCGCACTTCTGCACTTCCTTGGATCCTCTATGGAGCATTTTTCAGCAGAACATCCCGAAAGTGAGAGAAGGAGAGAAGCAGTTGGCTGTTAGTGCTTCAATTTTAGGAAAAAATATCAGAGTCCCAGAAAGAAAAACATTTGGACGTAGAAAGAAGAAAAAAACCATGGGGAACATTAGCATAGCGCTTCAACGGCTGGTGTTTTGCTTTCTTTTGTTAAGGTGGCAATGCACGGTCCCATGTCCGGGGGAGGCGCTGCCTAGAGATAATAGCCTCGTTTCCACTATCGGAACTTCGGGGTAACTTCTGTGAGGGGGAAAGTGACCGGGACATTCCTGTGGCTCGGTCCTCTCAGCTGTTGTCTCCATTACAGCCCCCACCTTTCCAGAACTTTTGTAAGACGTCAGCATCGACGTCACTGACAAGCGTAAAGGCGCCAACAGACAAGGAAGTGGAGAATAATAAACAGATCAACGATGGACAAAGAAGCGATGGTTGCGGCGTATTTCGCTGTTTTTATACACCGTGATGGGAGTGCTGAAAGGAAGGATGAATATACTTCATGACAAACTAATCCAACTTCGAAGACACGGTCATTTTGCAAGCTCCGACAACAACACACAGGTCATTTATCTCGGCGCGGTCTGCTTTCATCATTTTCCTTCATCCCACAACCAATCAGCACGAGTTAACCACATTTTCCACTCCGGGAATCTATCGGGCTGATCCGAGTACCTGCCCCTCATCAGGGACTCCGTATGGCCCTGAAGACGGCCCTCTCGAAATTGCCCGCGTAATGGAAACGGTCGCGCGCCTCAAAGTTCCGGTAAAATTACCCCGAAGTTCCAATAGTGGAAGCGGGCCTTATAGCCAAGAGGAGGGGTGAGAGCTCTGAGACGTGTTTGTGTAAAGTAGCTAGCTATGCCTAGCTTGTTTGAAAGTTACCAAGTGCAGCTTTAACGGATTTTAACTTTGCTTAAAGTTAAACATCAAAAACTGTCATTTTAATTCCAATCAACTGTGTGGAAGCTGCGTTATCTTCAAGTAGGGGTGCAACGGATCATCATCGATCCGTGGTTCGTACGGATCACCCTCTACGGTTCGGAACGCACGTGGTTCGCGGTTCATGTAGAGCGCGTGCGTCGCTACATAATTCCCGACGTTCTGTTCTCACGCGCTGTGAATCTGCAGATTATTCCCCTCTTAGAAAGGCGTTCATTTTGCATCACGTATAGAGGTTAACTCTGTTGGCTTCAGCTGTTTTAGTACACCAGAACGAAGGATCCCTGATCAATATCCAGTCTCTGCTGCGCACGTGCGCGCGCGCTGCCTCTGATTCCTCCGTCTCTCTCTCCGTCAGCTGGAATCTCTCTGATAGACAAACTAGATTCACCTGTTTCTGTCTAAGATAACGTTATGTTGGGCTTTTATACGAGCTAATAAACGTTAATATAACCGGAGTTCAGTCAGGAGTGCCTCGTGCATCACGCCCCTCCGCAGCCCCCCCCCCCAGCTGTGACTGCTAGTTTGACAGATGCAGGTCTGTGACCCCTGAGGTGCGCATATGAGTCTATCTCCCCCATTAATTTGTTTTAATATGATTCAAAACTTTATTGAAGCATCAGATTGACATCTTGAGTTAAATGCAGTTTGTATTTATGAGGATTGAGCATAAAAAAGTTGTTCAGTGTTTTAGAAAATAATGAGAGAGCAAAGTTTTTTGTCTTTTCTTTTTCATTCTGCTGATCCGAAAATTGATCCGAACCGTGACTCAAAACCGTGAACCGATCCGATCCGTGAGTTTTCTGATCCGTTGCACCACTATCTTCAAGATTTGACCAAGTAACTCCATCGTTGCTAGGGCTGGGTACCGTTAAATACTTTTCAATACTACTACTTTAACGATACCTGGTTTTCGATACCGGTGCTGTTTTCGGTACCTATATGTATAATTCTGAGAGAAAACAACAAGTAATAATAAGGATTAAACATTTTTTTAAATAAAAAAAAAATGTATAAACCATTGTTTTGTGGCATATTTATGCATTTACTAGTATTACCGGTATTTATTGCTCACCTTGGGAACTTTCTGTTATGGCACTGTCTCTTCCCTCACACACCTCCGGATACAGTAGAGGCTGGAAGCTCAGAGTTGGACTGAACACGGCGCTGCAGCAGCAACTTAATTTCATATGCAAAGCGTGGCTTCGACTAATTGCTGGAATTCCTGTTTTTCACGGCACAAATCTCATTGCATATGTTACATTTTGCTCTGTTCCCATTTACCTTTCCAAAACGCAGCCAAACTTTAGAGTTTTTCGGAATTTTTAACCCAAAACTCGCTACGCTGTTTTGAAAAGGAAGGGAGAGCCGATCTCTGTTCCTCCACGTCTCACCTGTGTCTCCACCCGTGCAGCAGCGCCAGTGGGGAAATGAAGCGGCCCATTTACAGTGGATTTTATAGTAAAAGTACCGAAGTTGGTACCGTATTTTTTCCGTACCAGTACCTACCGATGGCTTTCGGTTGGTCTAGTATCGTGTTTCGGTGCCCGGACATATCAACATAAGATGACCGTAGCTTAAAACCTTGACAAGGAACACTGCAGGATATTATGCATTTTTTTCAAGCAAAGTCTAAATTAGCTTATTTAGCTACAATCTAATTGCATTTCTTTTTGCAAAACTCTATTAAACAGGAAGTTTTAAAGAAATATGCAACAAATACAAACTGAACATCTTTAAATGAGCAGAAATTCTTAATAGGAGGAAGAGATCAGCAGAGGGATTTACCACAGTACATGAAGGCCCGTCTTATTGACACACTACACTCATCCTGCTACAGCTAAAAAAACGAGACATGCTGAATCACATCAGGTTCACGGTGTAGTCGCGCTGTCATGTAAAAACACCAACAGACTTTTACACAAAGCAGAAAATAGAACCACTGATAACCATTTATTCCTAAAAATAAAAAACCCCAGCCCATCCGTGGAAAAAGGTTAGCGGTGGGCTTCGCTGTGGGTGGCTCCCCAGGACCTGAGCTAATTGTTTCACATCACAGCCGAGTCTGGCTGAGATCAGAGTACCGGCAGCTCTGAATCAGGCTGTTCGACAGCCAAGCATGGTATGCCAGGAAACACTCGGCAGTGCACACCCAACCCCACACTCAGGCAAAACCTCCTCATGCTCCATACGGCCTCCAGGGACGACGAGGATTTTCTGCCTCTCCGTGCTGCTCGACTAAAGCTGCCAATCCACTGGTCAGCTGTGTTTAAGTCAGTGATGATAAACTGAGAAGCAGGCTTCTAGATGAATACTGTGACCATTTTGAACTTGTGATTAGGAACATCTGCAGCTGTTATTTGTCCTGAAATGACATCAAATGATTCTTAAAGAGGTGAAATTTCCTCACCTGCAGCAAACTCAAGAGGATAAAAACTAAATAAGCATTCACTTTTCTGTTCTACGACCCTTGTTCCCAGATCTTTCACTGGGTAATAACAAAATCCTCCCCGTGCACGCAGGACTGTTAATCACCAGGCATCCCTCGCCTACTGCTTTTTCAAGGCCTGTTTGACTCAAAGTAAACATGTGCAGGAAATGTATTCAGTGGCTCTAAACATTTATTCGGAGGCCTTGTGGCTCAAACTGTTTCACGGTCAGCAAATATTTCAAGAAGGTGCTTAGAGAGCCATTTGTTAAACACGATAATAGGCTATGACAATACATGGCACGCTAGCATGCAAACTAGTGAGCTTCTGGTTTCCGTACTCGCTATCCATCTCGCTGACAGACGCTGGAAGATAATGCCGGATCCCGATCTGATGAAAACAAACGTCTGTACGTCGTAATATGGTGGGATGGTGTTTCGTAAGCTCCACCGTGTGACCTATTTCTGAGCTTTTACCCATACAGGTACGAATAAAACGATTGGAGAAACCGGTTGAGAGAAAGCAATCTGAAATATGACTGTTCAGAAGCTTTCGGTGAGTTGAAAAACCGTGGTTTTGTTTGAGTCAATAAGTAAGCTCTTATCTCTCCCTTCCAATATCACTCAGTTCATCTAGAAGAATATCCTCTGCTAATCTCTGCTGCTAAGTGCTGCTAACGCTGAAGCCAGTCATAATCCATTGTGTTGTTTCCCCCCTCACTCAGTAAACATTTCCATTGCAAATTCCAATGTGAACAGTCAATAACCTGCACAGATGTGACCACTGTACACGCCTTGCTTTGTAATTTACGAGAACGTGTGATTTAGAATTCACGCAGCACCTCGAAAATATGCAACACAAAACTTTTTAGGACGATATAATACAATTTTTTAAAGTATATTTCTTATGGTTTACTCATTAAGGACTCCTCATTATGGCGGATTTCTCCGTCGACTTCTGTTCTGCTTCACCAAATCACTGCGCGCTGTGAAAAACATTAACCTCAGGCTTGATATGAACATGTACGCCAGGACTTCATTTCCTCCTCACATCTTGCTGCACTCATCAGTTTTATATAGAACACACTGCTCCAGAGTCAACATCAGTAAAAATGAAGCGCTACATGATAATGATGTTCCCTGACCTCTTTTAGACAGTCAATATAATCCACAGTGTTGTCGTGTCTTACCTCCCGCCATCTTTCACTGCTGCTCTCTTAACTAACAGGGTGAAAAGTCTTAACTATAGAAGATAAATTGTGTTTTATTTTAGCAATATGGATCAGGAAGGAGCTACAAGTCTTGCACAAAGAAAAACAATCGCTGATACATTTGCATGATGCATAAAAGATGTCATCCCTTCAATTCCAGTAATGAAAATAAATAAAATTGCAGAACAATCATAGCTGCCCTTTTATGGTTTTGTTGAGAAAAAGAAAGTTTTATTGTTTGTTTTTCCATTCAGAGAGGGAACATCTGCAAGCTTTTGCCCTTTTGACTTTATATTGAAATGCTGCTTGGGAAATAAATCATAGTCTAGATGGTGAACTCCCTCATGCCCAATGAGAGAAAACAACAAAATAAATCTCATGTTTCACTGCCTGCGATGTGCAGAAAGTTGGTCCATCGAAATCCTGTCTCACCTGTTCTTTATAAGAGAGCATACACCAATACTCTTTACTCTCCTAAGCTGCTAGAATTGAGAAAATTAGAGTTTAAATTTCCATCTTTACAAACACTGGAAGCAGCTGCTTGTTGACAGGTGGTTCAAACAAACCTCAAAAGTATTTATTTAGTCCAGCGACACAAAAGAAAGTGAATTTTCTGTGCTGCAAAAGGAGATAACGCTGCATAATAAATAGGTTAAGTGAAACGCTAAATGCACCTGCATCCCTCCGTTTGGATCTGCAGAGATGTTGATACAGAGTGCAGGAAATACACAACCTCCCCGTGACCCAGTGACCCCAAAACCAGTACTTCATACTAGACTATTCTGCAAACTTTGCACATTGCTATCAGTTTTAGTGGCTCTTATCAGCAAAATTAGGACCTGAGTGTTTATTATTATTATTATTATTATAGTTTTAAGATGTTTTCTGATTGCTGTGCTCATTGACAAGTCAGTGGATCAGGCTGCAGGAAACCTAATGATAAAATAAAATACTACAATGCAGAGCCTTCAAAAGTACTCACATTCACTACTCAAGTACAAGTATATACTAGGCTTTAAAACGACTTTTGTAGAAGTAGGAGTATCAACTGAAGCATTTTGCTCAAGTCAAAGTATAAAAGTACCGGTTTCAAAACTACTTAAAGTATAAAAGTAGAAATACTGTAAGAGAAAAATTGCCATTAATGACATAAGTTTAGGACACACCACAGGGCCTACAGTGCACTTTATACTTTAGCCCTTGTTAATTGAATTATTTTACTCAGTTTGATTTTTTTTTTAATTCACAGGAAAATGTTTTTACTTATATTAAATGTACCACCTCTGCAGTTTTTAAATGTCAACAATCTTGGTTTGAAATCTTGTAGTAACCCCTCATGCCTTTGTTTTGCAAATATACCAATTCCTTTTGAACACTCACACAAATTTATTTAGGAAATCCATTAGCTTCTCTATGGGAGCCCAAATCTCTGGGTGTAACATAAAAACTTTTCCAGTTGACACCAAGTTGTTCTTTGGGGGGGATCTGGTCAGGCAGGATCTAGGTTTTGAGTTTTTTTAATGCATAGAAATTCTAAAGCCATTAGTTTGAGTATAAATGTAAATGTGTCAGTGTGCACGTGTAATTGGTGTGTTTGCAAAACAAAGGTAGGGTCAGCACACACCTAAAAGGTAAGGGCAGGTCAAGGGATTTTCAGCAAAAAAAAAAAAAACCCCGAAAGGAAACCAATAGGGTGTCGGAATGGTAGATCTCATCCAATCACAATCAAGCCTTTGTTTTTGAACGATGAGAACCTGGAATAAAAACAAGCCGAGATAAAATAGGACTAACGAGGCTATTTTTGAAAAAGTAGTGAGTGGAAAGTACCGATATTTGTGTGAAAATGAGTAGAAGTAAAAAGTCGTTTGAAAAAAAATTACTCCAGTGAAGTATAAATAACCAAAATTGCTACTTAAGTAAGGTAATGAAGTATTTGTACTTCGTTATTTGAGGGCTCTGCTACAGTGGTTACCCTGGTTTGTCTTTATAAACTGTATCATGTCTATATGTTTAGTTGTACAGAAAACGACCACAGATTTAATATTTATCACTTTTTTTTAGAACCACAAAACACATGTAACATAGTTAAGAGAACCTAATGTGCTAAACAATGTCTGAAATTTACTATATAAATGTTTTTAGGTTAATTCTGCATTTTTAAAATGTTTATTAGATTTGGTTGTTAAAAGAATGAGTACAGGTTTAGAAAAGTAAAATAAAATAGAACCCGATAATTGTGTGTACTGATATCAGTTAAGGGGACTTTGAGGTTTAAATGGTCATTTCATATCTTAACTGTTTTGGATAGCACTTTGAATGGCATCAGTTGGGAGAAACAGAGATTAGTTAGTATCAATAGTTACTGGGACTTGTTACAGTGTCTTAAAACAATTCCAATCTCAGAAATGTCAACATTTACGCAAATGTTATTTCATAACCTTTACATTGATATTGATGTCACATTCCATGGCTATTTCATATGAAATTGCAGCCATGAGTGCTGCAGTGGCTTCACTGTAAATAACCACAGAATGTGAAAGGTGTGGTTGTGTGCAAGTTTATAAAATAGGATGTGAAATAACTGCTATGAAATGTTTGAGTTTAGAGTTGCTTTAAAACAGCAGAAACTTGTAACTTGTTTCACTCAGATTAGCCTTTAGCTCGTCTGATCAGAAGTAATCTCTGTTTCTCCAAACTGAGGTTGCTCAAACATCTACTATCTGAAAGAGGTAAAGTCTTCATTGTTCATAATCCTTTCACTGGAACACACTTAAAAATATTGAAACTATTTCTTTGAGTCACGTCACTTTACTTGAGTCACTTTTTTTAGGGTTAATTCAGTGTCATTCAGAATTAGCTTTAGCTTTTCACAGTGTTATTGTATGTTTAGAAAACTTTTAAAAGTACACTGTAAAAAAAAAAAAAAAAGAAGTAATTTTTACAGTAAAAAAAAACTGGCAGCTGTGGTTGCCAGAATAATTCCGAAAAAACTACTGTGCACATGTAAAAGATTTTACTGAACAAATCATAATTAGATGAAATAATACAGATGAAAAGCCAAAGGAAACAGAGCCTGTTCATCTGTAGCTCCAAGGCGTCTGTATTACTGTGGTAAACACGGTTTGTTCAGTAAAAATGTTTACGGTTCACAGGATTTTTTACTGAATTTTTCTGGCAACCACAGCTGCCAGTTTTTTACTGTAAAAATTTTTTTTTTTTTCTAACAGTGTATATGATTGGGGTTGTTGCATTGTGCTTTACAGTGTTAATTTCGTAGACGAAATATTTTCGTTATTTATTTCGTCACGAATATATTTTGCCGAACAAAAACTAAACTAAATTCAAAAATATAAAACGGAAAAAGACGATGACGAAGACTAAATCGGCGGACCTTTTCGTCAGGAACGAAAGACGAGACGAGAATTGACAGTGATGAAATCCAATCAGAAAACGGGAAGAATTTGACGAACATACCAAAGAACCAATCAGCAATCGGAGCAGGCGGGACTAGAGAAAGGAACCAATCAGAGTCCGCCTTGTCAGGACGCGCCGGAATTTGTAAACAGCAGAGCAGACGCCGACAGGAACAGACTTTATTAAAAGTGGGTCACATGAACAGAACGGAGGCAGAGTTACGACGCTAATTTTAAGATAATAGTGATGAATGCAGCAGAGGATCAAACAGCTGTCAGGGAGACAGGAAATATGGAGTTATGGAGTGAAATGACCGAAGACGGAGCGTTGTGGCGATCACGTTCTGTGGGAGGAGACGGACCGCAGCGTGAGAACAGCTGATCAGACTCTGTGAGTTAAAGCCTGCAGACTTTTGATCTGACACGTCATGAGCAAAGTTCTGACAGTTTGCATTATTATGGGATTTATTTGCTCAGGACCACTAGTGTCTTTCCTGACAGAACTCAACACACAGTAGAATATGAATTACAGATCTTTGTGATTGAATTAATAAAAAAAAATATTAAAGGTCTCTAAATAAGATAATATTTAAGCTACTTAATCAAATTTTCAACAAAATAGTTTATTTTAAAAGTGAATTTAGTTTTTTTTTCTGAAGATTAGTCTTGGAAAGGGCTGTGTCTTATAATTGGGGTCATTAACAATATTGGGAACGTTGATAAAGGGCCATTTGTTTATATAATACTTAATAATGCACTAATGTTATTAAAAGTAAAGTGTTACCCCAATTCATT
>SSNR01000180.1:979814-1013606 GCA_006937965.1 Callopanchax toddi
GGAACTTATTTAACCAAACCACAACAGACTGCAGAATACTTCAATGATTATTTTGTCAACAAGGTTTCCAAACTTAGGGACAAGATGAATTGTACTGTTGATTCCAACTCCGATGAGCTGATAACAAACTTTATTAGGAAAGATAAACGGTGTACATTTGAATTTCATCAGGTCGAGGTAGTGCAGCTGGAAAGATTGCTGAGATCCTTGGTTCTGAGTGGGTCGGTGGGGATAGATAATTTAGATAGTAGGCTCTTACAATTATCCGCTAAATATATTTCTAGACCAGTTTGTCATATATTCAACAGGTGTTTGACTGGTGGTGTGTATCCAAAGCTTTGGAAGGAGAGTAAGATCATTCCACTACTCAAAGATACCAAATCAACTTTCTGTGGTCCAAATAGCAGCCTATCAGCATTTTGCCAACTCTAAGCAAGCTAATGGAAAAGACTGTATTTGAGCAGGTGCAAGATTACTTTACCAAAAACGATTTGTTTACCATGTTTCAGCATGCTTACAGGACGGGTCATTCCACCTGTACTGCAATGACACAAATGTCTGATAGCTGGTTAGCATCAATCGACAACTCCATGCTAGTGGGTACAGTACTACTGGACGTTAGTGCTGCCTTTGATGTGATCGACCACGAAATTTTAATCTCTAAACTAAACAGCTATGGCGTTACCTCCTCTGCTATCAGGTGGTTTACAAGCTGCTTGTCGGAGAGGTTCCAAAGGGTGTATTTTAATGGCGCATTATCTCACAGAAAGCCCCTGCAATGTGGTGTCCCCCAAGGAAGCTGTCTAGGACCTTTGTTATTCTCTATTTTTACCAACGATATGCCGTATGTACTCAGTAAGGCCACACTGACAATGTTTGCTGATGATTCAACAGTTTATTATGCTGCTCCCACATCAAGTTCTGTCCACTGAGATCGGCAGGGTATATAGTTGGATCATGACAAATAAACTAGTTCTAAATATTTCAAAAACATTGTGTGTAATATTTGGTTCGAGGTATAGACTATTAGCTAATCCCAAATTAAATTTACAGGTAAATGGTCAAAGTATACAGCAGGTTAAAAAGGTAAAGCTACTTGGACTCTGGCTTGATTGTTCACTGTCGTGGTCTGACCACATCAACATTGTGGTAGCAAAGATGGGCAGAGCTGTTGCAATAACACGCAAATGTGCATCATTTCTTAATTCACAGCTGCTTAGTCGGGTTGTTTGTTCACTGGTTTTATGTCATTTAGATTACTGGTCAGCTGTGTGGTCTGCTGTGTCCAACTGTCTTTTAAGAAAGCTACAGGTAGCTCAAAACAAGGCTGCAAGACTGGTTCTTGGTTGTTCCTTAAGAACTAATACCACCGAAATGCATAATCGTCTTTCATGGCTGATGGTGAAGCAAAGACTATCTGCTAATACGCTATTGTTTTTTAAAAGAATTATTGACACCCAGACTCCTACAATGCTCTACAATAATATAATTTTCCGTTCAAATGTGCATTCCCAGTTTACTAGAGGAGCTATGAGCCGACTGATTACTTTACCTAAACCTAAGACGGATTTTATGAAGAGAACTGTGTTTTTTAGATCAATTTTATTGTGGAAAATTCTTCCGGCTGACGTTCGTGATGATAAGGGTAAATTAGGCTTCAAAAAGAAACTAAGACTGCACCTGTACGCAAAATCATGACATCATCTGGGTCAGTTCATTGAGTGGTTGTTATATGTGCTTTGATTTTACTTATTTTTTATCTTAAACCAACTGAATTTTATGTCTTATTGTTCTGTTTTTTAATCCAATAGTGATTGTGTACAATAGTTTTTAATAGTTTTTAGATTTTAATGTGACTGTGTTGTATGTATTGCTTGGACCCCAGGAAGACTAGCTGTCGTCTACCCGTAAGCTAATGGGGATCCTTTTTAATAAACAAATAAACAGTGGACTGGTGTCTCTACTGGTCCAGACAGTGGACTGGTGTCTCTACTGGTCCAGACAGTGGACTGGAGTCTATACTGGTCCAGACAGTGGACTGGTGTCTATACTGGTCCAGACAGTGGACTGGTGTCAATACTGGTCCAGACAGTGGACTGGTGTCAATACTGGTCCAGACAGTGGACTGGTGTCTATACTGGTCCAGACAGTGGACTGGTGTCAATACTGGTCCAGACAGTGGACTGGTGTCAATACTGGTCCAGACAGTGGACTGGNTTTTTACAGTAAAAAAAAACTGGCAGCTGTGGTTGCCAGAATAATTCCGAAAAAACTACTGTGCACATGTAAAAGATTTTACTGAACAAATCATAATTAGATGAAATAATACAGATGAAAAGCCAAAGGAAACAGAGCCTGTTCATCTGTAGCTCCAAGGCGTCTGTATTACTGTGGTAAACACGGTTTGTTCAGTAAAAATGTTTACGGTTCACAGGATTTTTTACTGAATTTTTCTGGCAACCACAGCTGCCAGTTTTTTACTGTAAAAATTTTTTTTTTTTTCTAACAGTGTATATGATTGGGGTTGTTGCATTGTGCTTTACAGTGTTAATTTCGTAGACGAAATATTTTCGTTATTTATTTCGTCACGAATATATTTTGCCGAACAAAAACTAAACTAAATTCAAAAATATAAAACGGAAAAAGACGATGACGAAGACTAAATCGGCGGACCTTTTCGTCAGGAACGAAAGACGAGACGAGAATTGACAGTGATGAAATCCAATCAGAAAACGGGAAGAATTTGACGAACATACCAAAGAACCAATCAGCAATCGGAGCAGGCGGGACTAGAGAAAGGAACCAATCAGAGTCCGCCTTGTCAGGACGCGCCGGAATTTGTAAACAGCAGAGCAGACGCCGACAGGAACAGACTTTATTAAAAGTGGGTCACATGAACAGAACGGAGGCAGAGTTACGACGCTAATTTTAAGATAATAGTGATGAATGCAGCAGAGGATCAAACAGCTGTCAGGGAGACAGGAAATATGGAGTTATGGAGTGAAATGACCGAAGACGGAGCGTTGTGGCGATCACGTTCTGTGGGAGGAGACGGACCGCAGCGTGAGAACAGCTGATCAGACTCTGTGAGTTAAAGCCTGCAGACTTTTGATCTGACACGTCATGAGCAAAGTTCTGACAGTTTGCATTATTATGGGATTTATTTGCTCAGGACCACTAGTGTCTTTCCTGACAGAACTCAACACACAGTAGAATATGAATTACAGATCTTTGTGATTGAATTAATAAAAAAAAATATTAAAGGTCTCTAAATAAGATAATATTTAAGCTACTTAATCAAATTTTCAACAAAATAGTTTATTTTAAAAGTGAATTTAGTTTTTTTTTCTGAAGATTAGTCTTGGAAAGGGCTGTGTCTTATAATTGGGGTCATTAACAATATTGGGAACGTTGATAAAGGGCCATTTGTTTATATAATACTTAATAATGCACTAATGTTATTAAAAGTAAAGTGTTACCCCAATTCATTTAAAGAAATGTAAAATAAACACACCAGAGGAAAATATATTAATATTAGTGAAATATGCCTATTTTATATTTAGTCGACTAAAATTCGGAACTATTTTAGTCGACTAAAATAGTTCAGAATTTTAGTCGACTAAAATTAGACTAAAATTAAAACAAATTGGACGACTAAAACTAGACTAAAATGAAAAAGAATTTTAGTCAAAAGACTAAGACTAAAACTAAATTAAAATTTCATGCCAAAATTAACACTGGTGCTTTAATATCAGAGGGGATGCTGAAAATGACCTTAAAGATGAAAATTGCATGAAAATGGGGAAACATCCTATTTGTAGGCTTGTTCGTATATTTTTGTGTATATTTTTAATGTTGAAAGTCATTAACAGAAACTCCAGTCTCTGTTCAAACGCACTGATTAAGATGTTATAGTTTCACCCATCAACTAGAAGAAATTGCAGTTTAAAACATAAACAGGTACTTTAACAGTCTCAGCTCATTACTGCAGTTCATCAACAGGTTCGCCATATTGGGACGGGAAACAATAATCCTCCAATTAGATATTAGAGCTGTGGTTTAAAGAAGATTAAAAGTGAAAGGTTTCACAAATTTTTATTTAATAAGTTGTCTTTTTCTTATCTGTGGCATACTTTTATTTCAGTGTTGAACTCAAAATATCTATTTTATTCATATGAATTTATATAAATAAAAAACTAACGAGCCACATGATTGAGAATATGTTTGACTTTTATTTACTATAATAATTCCGTATTAAAGTAGAACACTGTAATGTAACCAGAACCTTTATTGTGCACTGTGTTTTATTTTATCCTGTTCTTAATCTCCTTAATTATAAAAATATATATAACACAAGGGATGTAACTGCAGAAAGAAAAACATCACACTGAAAGAAAAAAACAGGGGTCTAACTTTAAAAAAAATTGAAGTAATCAGTCACGTGTAATTAAATTAAGTTCTTTCAAAGTTAATTTATTAAGTTTGTTCAAAGTAAACTTAAAAAAAATAACTTGGATAAACCTAATTAAATTTCTTGTGACCGATTACTTCAATTTTTTTAAGTTAGACCAATGTTCTCTTTTTTTCAGTGCAACAAGCAATTAGAAAATAATACATTATGGAAAAAACACATGAACTTAACATGATTTTTACATGTGTGAACCCATGTGGAAAAACATGTGACCACATGGGAACACATGTTAAAAGTGTTCCAAATTCACACGGGAAACATGGGTTGCACATGTGTTTTACATGTTAATTTAACATGTTTATGTTCTTTTTTCCCCATGTGACCTTCACAATTTTTTGTTCCAAATTCACACGGGAAACATGTGGAAAACATGTTTTTTACATGTAGTTCACATCATATGATGTCTACATGTGAAGTTCATGTGGTTTTTCTGTATGAAATTCAAGACTAAATTAAACATAAACAGTAAAATAAAATTGCTTTTCCAGTAAACTCTGTACGTTCTATTAATTGTTTGCAGAACCATGCTTAATATCAAAAGCATTGCACAAGTTATTGTTTTTTGTTTGTTTGTTGTTGTTGTTGTTGTTTTTGGGGGGGTAAAGTTTAGAACACTGTGTAAATGCAAATGTGACATGAAAATGTTTGAGGCTTTGAATGCATGAAATGAAATCTACACACTCTAAAAAGTAAAACCATCTTTTACTTATAAATCAGGGTATATACAGGAATCTTGAAGTTAAATGCAAAACCTTTTCAAGACTTTTTCAAGACTGTCTCAATATTTTTTAATACCTCACCGCCATTCTGGTTATGCGGCAGCGTTCACCGAGATTCTCTTCCATTTTAACATTTCGGTGCGTTCGTAATACTCACCGGGAACACCAGAGCGTACATTGTGCTTTTAAACTTCTGCACCTCCCGCCCTGGTGCTCTGAGAGGATTACTAACACACCCTTTGTTTCCCGTTCTTTTTTTAAAATAAAAATGACTAAATTCACACACGTTTACGATGTTTTTGGGACTCAAACTGTTGGACATCAAATTCAGATTTTTTTCGTTCCAAAATTTAAAACTTTATAAAGCCGTGATACAACTTTTTAATAAGGGTCTTTCCCAAAATTGATTTATCACCTTTTAATACTTTTCAAGACTCTGCGGATACCCTGAAAATTTTTCGGTGTAACATTTTACACTCAAGAATTTTGAGTCGAAAAAGCCGACTTTATCAATAGGGTTAGGGTTAGTTGTCTAATTGTCTCCAATCTACTCAAAATTCTTGAGTGTAAAATGTTACACCAAAGAATTTAAGTAAATTATGGTTTTACTTTTTAAAGTGCAGGTATTTATTTCCAGTGAGAATAAACTCTGCCCCCTTGCTCTGCTTTGCCACCATAACAAATGTATCTAGCTCCGCCCCTGGCTGAGTTAACTCTTCTTTTCTCCTTATTCCAGAATCGGCAGACTTCACCACCATAATTACTAAACACCAGGTTGGGAACTCACCGCTATGCGCGTGGAGATCTTCTGCTCGCCCTCTGAGCCCTTCTGCTCTCCGTTGGTTCTGCTGTAATCTGGAGGTTGCTGGTTCGAGCCCCGGCTGCCTTTAGCCTTGCGGTTCCCGGGCCCTTGGTGGACGATGTTGAGCAGGTGAAGCGTGCTCTCGTGCTCCCGGTCCGAGCTCTCGGCCTGACCCCTCTGGTAGCGGTTCTCGCAGGTGGAGTGGTGCCGCCTGCACAGCTCGATGCGGGCGCGCAGACGCTCCACGATGGCGTTGTGCAGCTGAGGAACCGCGGAGCCTCTGGAGGGCCCCCCCACCACGGCCCCGCTCCCGACCCCACCGGGCAGAGCCCCCAGCCCGACACCCAACATGGGCACGAACGTCCCCGCGGCGGACTGAGCGGGGGTCGCTTCTCCCATCATCCCTGATAAGTTTATTAGAGTCCTCTGAGCCACGATCCGGACAAAAACAAAAACCCCATGGAAAAAACAAAACACCCAAATAATCAGATGTGACCTATTAAATTATGTTAAAATGTTAGAAAAAAAATCACGATACTATCCAAACTCAGTGTGTTTTCAAAAAGTCCTGAAGTTGCAGAGTGTTCTTCTTATTTCCCAGCCTCGTCAGTGTCAGCCTATAATTAAATGTGAGATGATTTACAAACATGAACGAGTCGCGGAGTGAATCCGCTTTTCCTTAAACCTCTGCTCAAAGATAAACAGGCAGCATTCAATAGGAATCCCTCAGATGATTCAAAACCACGGCACGCACAAGTTGAGTTTCAGCAGGATGGCCATGCCACTTCCCAGGAGCACGTCCAGTCCGATCCGCTCCTCAAAGAGTGCGACGGTCCAGGAGCCGGGCATTATTTAGAGCTCCGCCACAAAAAACCGACAGAATGAAGCCCTCAGAAAACGCACCCACACTAAAAAATAATCACCACGAAACTTCAAGACTCACGGCATCGCTGCTGTTTGGAAACGAGTCCTTCCTCTCTTTGTGTTTCCATCTCCGACCAGAACGGAATGCGGCCGCGAGCAGAAGTCAGAGCGCGAGAGGCGAAGCGCGCGGAGCCGTTATATGGAAGTGAGCTCCGTCTCAAACAGTCCATTGACAGTCGTTTGTCCGTGTGGTAGACCGAGGCAACAGCAGCGCCGCTGTACACAGACCCTCATTGTGTGAACATTCCTCTTTTGACGTGATGCACTCTTGGGTGGAACTGGACAAATGCGCCCTCTAGTGGCAGCAAGGAGGAACTGACCTTCATGGAAATCACAAGGGAGGAGAGAAATGGAGAGCTTCTTGTCTCATTGGAAAGATGATTTACCTGACAAACTAATGATGTTTCATCGCAGACACAAACTGATTTAAGGTGGTTTATTCCCTAAATTATTCTAAATGAAGCTGCATCAATGACCAGTTCAGTCATCAGAGTAAACTATCTCGTGCCGTTTGGTCCTGTGCTTCTCTTGTTGGAATTTGGTTTAAATCTTTAATATTCCAAATTCCTCAAGAGGAACTTTTAACTAGAAGCTCAACTGGTTGATCTCTGTTAAAATCTCTGGGGGATGCTAAATCAGCCATATTTGGAAAGTGGAGTATCACAATTTCTCCATCTTTTCTTAAATGGATGACAGACACGATCTCAGAAATTAAAATAGGAAAACTTGGGTTTGTTTTGGGATGTTTCATTCTGGGAACCTTTCCTATTATCCTTGGATAAATCCAGTGGTGGATAAACTTCCTATAACAAATAACGGTGATTTTAAATGCACTGACAATAAAATGTTTGTAATTTTTTTAGCCTTTGTTTACTATTTTATGTTTATTGTACTTAATTTTTTTAATAACAGAGACATCTGTGGAGAATATTAAGGTTTGTGTTTTAAAAGCACTAGAATTTTTTTTTTGTATATCCATGTTTTAAGTTGTCCTATCAGTTTATAATAAAACAATAAGCATAGTTGACCTAAACTCCTAAAAAAACTGAATTATTTCAGTAAATAACTTCTCCCTCCACATGATATTGTTGTATTTTAAGTGTTATTAGTCATCTTTACTACATGGTATAACTTTTAAAGATCGTGCATCCAAGGATCGAGCAACACAGCTAAATGTGTGGGCAGCGCTGCTCAAAAACACACCAAAATCCCCTGTAATATTCTCCTGCTCACTCTTGTTTTGAGCTTCATGTGCTGCCAGGTGTGTTCCAGTCACAGGTGCATGACTGGCACCTGACTGCATTTAACTGACAGCTATTGTGTGCATGAGTCCTGCAACTTTGTTGAGCTTGTGTCTGCCCCAAGCATCACGGTGCAGCATCTGTCCCTTCTGGGTGAGCTGAAGTTCTTGGATGCATTGTTTAGTATCAACCCAGAACTATTTACTATCCTAGCACCAAGTTCATGAGACTGGTGAAGTCAACAACAGACCCCTGCTGTAGAGTGACTTATACATCATGACCAGACCGGTGACCAGCATGAGGAGGAGGAGCCAAGCTGCTGTGTGTGATTATGGATATTTTATCTGCTATTGAGGCCAAGTGTAAAATATGTGTTGTTTTTTTATTATTATTGTGGGAAAATGCAGTCATGCAGTCTACCAAGCAACTCAAAACACACCGACAGAAGAATGTTGGGGGGCGCTAGCCGCACATGTAGATCTGCTGTGCATTCCATGGAGGCACAGTCCTATCAAGTTGTACCTCATTGCAAAGGTGACTAATCAGGCTTTCCAACAATATAAAACACTTACTGGTATTGATAAGGGGGAAAGTGCTTCACTGAAATGAGATTTAAAAACTTTCTTTTTTGGTCTTTCTCATCGAGGTATGGCTGGCATTTGGCCTTATACACAGAAAAAGACAACACTTCTTCAAGATCTTTAAAGAGTAAAAATAAACAAAATAAGTCAAAATCCAGGCTGGCCTTATATCCTATGAAGTTATTGACATTTCTTTTTGCAGTCATAAATGTCTGGGTACAGTTTGGCTCCAGATTGGGCTTCTTCTTTAATAAAAAATCAACTATTCTCAATGTAATATATATATATATATATATATATATATATATATATATATATATATATATATATATATATATATATATATATATATATATATATATATATATATATATATATATATATATATATATATTTTTTATTAATCTCATTTGTAATTTGCTGTTTGAGTAAGTTTTTTTTTCCTTTTCTTTTTTGAGTGTTAAGCAGTGGCAACTCTGGCATCATATGTGAAGTAGGGCACAACAACTCAACAGCTATATCACAAATAATATATATCTATGTATATATATCTATATACACACATACACTATATGATATCTATAGTTTTAGCCCCATACATGGTCAGGCCAGCCAAAAATTTGAGAGGCAATTTAGTGTTTCAAGAGGATTTAGCCTCCTGAGGTTGTCTAGCAAAGACTTATATAAATTACACAAATGTTTATAACATAATTTTTTCCTTATAATGGATTTTAATACTATATTACTCTAAAATGAACTATTCTTTTTCACTGATTATTTTAAGCGACCTTAGAGCTCATCAGCGCCATCTGGTGGGGCCCGGCCCCACTTGCCCCACATGCACCGATGCCTCTGGTGTTAATCAGAAGCTGATCTGTGGCATTTAAATACAGCAGCTAATCTACAACAGAAGAGGAAGATCTAAGTGGTGCAATGCCTCAATCAACCTGCATAAACCTATAATTTGTGCATACAAATGCATAGAATGAAGCAACATGTTAAGAGTTTCAGTAGCTATTCCTCTGGCTGAGAAGGTTAAACAGACTGTTTATGTATTTAGCAGATGCTTTTATCTAAAGCGACTTATAAATGATAATGTAAGGCTAACGACAAACTACTTACAGAAGATATATTCTGTTTTTTATTGATGGATGAGGAGCTTCAAGTTGATGAATCATGGAGTTTATTTCTCACACTGATTCTGCATTTTAGCTTAATTTAGTTAAATTTCTATCATCAACAGATCACCAAATGTTTATGTAAGATTTTATTTACTCCACTGTAAGGCTTGGTAATTACCAGAAGAGTTTTAGTGCATCTTTACTTTTTATTATGACTGTATACAGCGTACTAAAAATATCATAGCCTGTTGGCCGATTTAGAAATGTTTAGACGATTAATCAGTTTTATAGGGAAAATTCTCTCACAGTTATGGGAAACGACTGAAAAACTTTGAGACTCTGGAGAATCATTCTTCAATTATATTTAAATGTTAGTTTAACAAAAACTGTAATTAAGATGCATGTTGTTTGTATTTTATGATTAAAAATGTCATGTTTTACAACCATCCAAACCATAAATAAACACATATGTCCTTTATCCTTTGGTCTACCAACAGATGCAGCAAAATTAACATTACTGTGGATTCCAAAGGTCATTTAATTCTCTTAAAATAACTCCAAGTCACAATATGGAATTTTTTTTTACATAAGAATTACTACTGTAAAAGTAATTTAATATTAGCAGCATTAAATGTTGAAGATATATTGAATAAAAACATTTATTTGGCAAGATTATTCTTTGACTTATTCAAGGATTTTCAGAATATTATTCCTCTAACCTAAGAACACTGATCACAGTCGAATATTTTTGGACAATCTAGTTTAAGACTATTTAATTTATAACAATAGACTGTAATTTATCAAATATCGGTAAGCCATTTTACAAAAATGTAAAATAATTACTAGGGATGCACTGATACCATGATACCATGTACTTGTACTCGTTAAAGTTAACCGATACTAATTCAGTAGCTCTGACTGTGGTCAGAAGGCTTCACTGACTTCTCAGTTCTGTTGTAGTTTTATAGATTGGTGGCTAGGGGGAGCTGTTGAGCTAAAGAGGAACAGTGTGGTTAGGAGTGGGAAAACTTCAATAATTTCACAGAAAATTTTTATTTTTCACATAGTTTTGTCATCACTTTTATTCATATTTATTTATTTTAATCAAATTCACCCTCATTTGCTGTAACAAGCAGAGAATAGAACCCGTCTTCCAATTCATTGCATTTTTTTGTGCGGTAGAAGTATCGGTACTCGGTAAGTACCGTATTGACCCGAATGTAAGACAAGGTTTTTTTCATTAAAAATAATGTGGAAAAAAACGGGGTCGTCTTATTATCGCGGCCTAGTAATTACACAAACCCGCCAGCAGAGGGCGCATGCGTTTTGGTCTAAGCCGCAGCAGCAGAAAGCAGCTCAGACCGTGAGCGGTCCCGGTTGTCCGGACCAGCTCAAAAGCCATGTTTCCATGGGAGGTACGGTACGGTTTGGTGGAGGGTCCTTGTAGTCCGGTACAGGTCCCCTATTTCAGTTGAGCGTTTCCATAAGCTGTCGGACCCTCACTCGGCAGGTGGGGTTAAACGTAAATACGTATCATCACGTCGTGCCAGCACTGTCCTTATATGGGGATTTTAATTTCTCCAGCTTGGCCCGACATTGTTCTGCTGTCTGCTCAAATCCTTCAGCTGCATTTTGTGAAATTCTTTATAAACACTTTAATTTTTTTACCGAGCCCTGTAGCTCGTCCTGAACGCAGCTGATCGCTGAATGTTTGGAGCTCTGAAAGTGATCAAACCTGGTGTAACTTGCTGGCATTTTATCACTTCCGTGTACGGTCGGATCTCTGCCGACAGACCTGAGGTGCGGAACCGGGTTCAGTCGCGGTGAATCCGCAGTTGGATTTACTTGCGGTTCGACCCGGCTGGTCGAGCCGCGGACCGTGGGTCTCCGCCTCCTCGGGTCTGGGTCCGTGAATCCCTCGCGGTCCGACCCGGCCGGTCGAGCCGCGGCACCGCGTTCAGCCGTGGTGATTCACTCACGGTCCGTGGCTCCACCTGCTGGGTCGGACGGACCGCGAGGGATTCACGGACCCAGACCCGAGGAAGCGGAGACCCGCGATCCATGACGATGAATGAATCCCTCGCGGTCAGCGGCTAGACCAGGCAGGGTCCAGCCGCTGACCGCGAGGGATCACTCAGCGTTACAGGACGAATTGTTTTTACTTCTCACTTTAGTAATAAAATAATTCACTCCAGGGTTTGTTTTGCTTGTCACAAGCAGTGATCAGTGTTCTGTGTTGTTTAACATCACAGCTCCACCCTAACCGTACCCGCTCTGTGGACCCCCAGCTCAAGAGGACCATTCATGGACCGGTACGGATCGGTTGTATGGACCGGTTTTACAATGGAAACAGACAAAATAGCGATCCGACCCGAACCAAACCATACCAACCCCTGCCTTGGAAACATGGCTTAAGTTACTTGTCCACTGAGGATTAAAATGCCAGATGATGAAGTCCAGCGGCAGCAAGGTCCAGGGACAGGATCTGGGTTTCTTGTACCGAGCCGACACCAGACCAACTCCTCAGTGGTCAGACCGGGACTACTGGACCTGCTGCTGCTTTCAGCGTAAGCGGACTCTGTACAGGTGAGGGCTCACGTCATTCGATTCACACACGCATTCTCAGAATTCTCATTCTCAGGGTCGTCCTATATTCGGGTCATTACAGTACTCAGATCCAAGTATCTGTATCATATTGGTAAAAAAAAAAAAAAAAGGGGGGGGTATAGCTGCATCTCTAATAATTCCTGAACATGAATTTTTGGTTAAGAAGATATTAGTTTAAAATTAATGCCTGAAATCTATTTCTAAGTAAAGAATCAGTGAAAATGACAGCTGTGTGTGGAGGGAAAGAGTTAAGATCAGAAAAAGTGTTTTGGTTTACCTCCTAAAAAGAAACTTCAATACCAACTTTTATCTTCTTGATTTATTTTTAGTCCACAGTTTATATCTACCATCATATAGGAATAACAAAGTCTTGTCTTCTTGTGTATCCCAAATTAACTGTACCACATTTATCATCATCACACTGGCTTCTCATAATGTAAAAAAAATACATCAATGTTAGTAGAGAGTTTTCCTCATTTCTTTGTCTTTTTTTTTTTTATAATTAACAACTGCAAAACACACAATAAATTAATAAGTTAACACACAAGCAGTCTGCAAATGCTTTACAGTAGTAGCAATAACAGTGGTTAAAAAAACAGATTTCTATAAGTACGGCATGTCGATGACAGATCATTGAACACGCTGCAGCTCACAGTCTACCACGACACATACACGCTCTCCTGCTTACAGCAGAGGTCTCTAGATAATAAATTACACACCCATCTCACTTCAGAGAATGACAGGAAGGCAAGCCCCTCTTCAATCCTTTCTTTCCTCTTTTGTAAATCACAGTTCGTCTGGGAATGGTTCCAACGACCAGCCGTCCCGTTTCATGAATATCTCATAAAAAATTCTATTTGGAAAAATTTAAAACAGAATTAAATACGACACGTTTTGCTTACTCCTCCGTGAACCGTCACCTTATCGTGGTGGAGGAGTTTGAGTGCCCTAATGATCCTAGGAGCCATGTTGTCTGGGGCACTTGTGCCCCTGGTAGGGTCACCTATGGCAAATTGGTCCTAGGTGAGGGGTGAGACAAAGTGCGGTTCAAAAAACTCTTCATGCAAGTACAATCATCGAGCCAGTGTACCCGGCCCGGAGGGTTACCGGGGTCCCACCCTGGAGCCAGGCCTGGGGTTGGGGCCCGTGAGCGAGCGCCTGGTGGCCGGGCTTTCGCCCATGGGGCCCGGCCGGGCCCAGCCCGAACTGGATACATGGGCTCATCCACCTGTGGGCCCACCACCTGCAGGAGGAACATGAAGGGT
Organism: Callopanchax toddi; assembly: GCA_006937965.1. Lineage (NCBI taxonomy): Eukaryota > Metazoa > Chordata > Actinopteri > Cyprinodontiformes > Nothobranchiidae > Callopanchax > Callopanchax toddi. Next base: position 993,546 of record SSNR01000180.1, read on the forward strand.
CCGGTGCAATGTGGATCGGATGGCAGACCGAGGCGGGAGCTTTGGCGGTCCGATCCCCGGACACAAAAACTGGCTATCGGGACATGGAACGTCACCTCTCTGGCGGGGAAGGAGCTGGAGCTTGTGGAAGAGGCTGAGCGATACCGGCTAGATATAGTCGGGCTCACCTCGACACATAGCGTTGGCTCTGGAACCCGAGTCCTTGAGAGGGGTTGGACTCTCTTCTATGCTGGAGTTGCTCCGGGTGAGAGGCGGAGGGCTGGGGTGGGCTTTCTGTTAGCCCCAAGACTCTCTGCCTGTATGTTGGGGTTTTCTCCGGGGGACGAAAGGGCAGCTTCCCTGCGCCTTCGGGTTGGGGAACGGGTCCTGACTGTTGTTTGTGCTTATGCTCCAAATAGCAGCTCAGAGTACCCACCCTTTTTGGAGTCCCTGGGACAAGTGCTGGATAGCGCTCCTACTGGGGACTCCATAGTCCTGCTGGGGGACTTCAATGCTCACGTGGGCAATGACAGCGTGACCTGGAGGGGCGTGATTGGGAGGAACGGCCCGCCCAATCTGAACTCGAGTGGTGTTCTGTTTTTGGACTTCTGTGCAAGTCGCAGTTTGGCCATAACGAACACCATGTTCGAACATAAGGATGCCCACCGGTACACCTGGTACCAGGGCAGCCTAGGTTACAGGTCGATGATTGACTTTATAGTTGTATCATCTGACCTGAGACCGTATGTTTTGGACACTCGAGTAAAGAGAGGAGCGGAGCTGTCAACTGATCACCACCTGGTGGTGAGTTGAATCAGATGGCAGGGGAAGATGCTACGCAGACCTGGTAGACCCAAACGTATAGTGAGGGTCTGCTGGGAACGCCTGGCAGAAGAGCCTGTCAAGATGGTCTTCAACTCCCACCTCCGGCAGAGCTTCGACCGCGTCCCGAGAGCAGTGGGGGACATTGAGTCCGAATGGACCTTGTTCCGCTCTGCGATTGTTGAGGCAGCTGTTGCTAGCTGTGGTCGCAAGGTAGCCGGTGCCAATCGTGGCGGTAACCCCCGTACCCGCTGGTGGACACCAGAGGTTAGGGGAGCCGTCAGGCTGAAGAAGGAGGCCTACAAGGCGTGGCTGGTCTGTGGGTCTCCGGAGGCAGCTGATGGGTATCGGAGGGCCAAGCGGGGTGCAGCAGTGGCAGTTTCCGAGGCAAAATCTCAAGCGTGGGAGGAGTTCGGCGAGACCATGGAGAAAGACTATCGGTCGGCTCCAAAAAGGTTCTGGCAAACCATCCGGTGCCTCAGGGGAGGAAGGCGGCAACTCGCTCACACTGTTTACAGTGGGGATGGGGAGCTGCTGACATCAACTGGGGCTATAGTCGGGCGGTGGAAGGAATACTTTGAGGAGCTCCTCAATCCCACCGACACGTATTCCTATGAGGAACCAGAGCTGGGAGACCTGGGGATGGACTGTCCAATCTCTGGGGCAGAAGTCGCTGAGGTAGTCAAAAAACTACGCAGTGGCGGAGCCCCGGGGGTGGATGAGATCCGACCTGGGTATCTGAAAGCTATGGATGTTGTAGGACTGTCGTGGTTGACACGTCTCTGCAACATTGCGTGGTCATCGGGGGCAGTCCCTGTTGAGTGGCAGACCGGGGTGGTGGTTCCCATTTTTAAGAAGGGGGACCAGAGGGTGTGTTCCAACTATAGGGGGATCACACTCCTCAGCCTCCCTGGGAAGGTCTACTCCAGGGTACTGGAGAGGAGGGTCCGATCGATGGTTGAACCTCAGATAGAAGAGGAGCAATGTGGTTTTCGTCCTGGTCGTGGAACTGTGGACCAGCTCTTTACCCTCGCTAGGGTGATGGAGGGGTCATGGGAGTTTGCCCAACCAATCCACATGTGTTTTGTGGATTTGGAGAAGGCTTATGACCGTGTCCCCAGGGACACCCTGTGGGGGGCGCTCCAGGAGAACGGGGTGGATGGTCTTTTGTTAAGGGCCATTCAGTCCCTGTACCAGAGGAGTGTGAGTCTGGTCCGCATAGCCGGCAGTAAGTCGGACCTGTTCCCAGTGAGGGTTGGACTCCGCCAGGGCTGCCCTTTGTCACCGGTCCTGTTCATAACCTTTATGGACAGGATTTCTAGGCGCAGCCGTGGTGTGGAGGGTGTTGAGTTTGGTGACAGGAGAATCTCGTCTCTGCTTTTTGCAGATGATGTGGTCCTCCTAGCTTCATCAGGCTCTGACCTACAGCTCTTGCTGGGGAGGTTCGCAGCCGAGTGTGAAGCGGCTGGGATGAGGATCAGCACCTCCAAGTCTGAGGCCATGGCTCTCGGTCGGAAAAGGGTGGCTTGCCAACTCCAGGTCGGGAGAGAGGTCCTGCCTCAAGTGGAGGAGTTCAAGTATCTCGGGGTCTTGTTCACGAGTGAGGGAAGGAGGGAGCGTGAGATCGACAGGCGGATTGGGGCAGCGTCTGCAGTGATGCGGACGCTGAACCGGTCTGTTGTGGTGAAGAAGGAGCTGAGCCGGAAAGCAAGGCTCTCGATTTACCGATCGATCTACCTCCCAATCCTCACCTATGGTCATGAGCTTTGGGTAATGACCGAAAGAACGAGATCGCGGATACAAGAGGCCGAAATGAGTTTTCTCCGCAGGGTGGCCGGGCTCAGCCTTAGGGATAGGGTGAGGAGCTCGGACATTCGGGAGAGACTCGGAGTAGAACCGCTGCTCCTCCATGTCGAAAGGAGCCAGTTGAGATGGTTCGGGCATCTTGTTAGGATGCCCCCTGGACGCCTCCCCAGGGAGGTGTTTCAGGCATGTCCTGCCGGCAGGAGGCCCCCGGGTCGACCCAGGACACGCTGGAGAAAATATGTCTCTGGTTTGGCCCTGGAGCGCCTTGGGATCCTGCCGGAGGAGCTGGTAGAAGTGGCTGGGGAGAGGACTGTCTGGAACTCCCTAATTGGGATGCTGCCCCTGCGACCCGGACCCGGATAAGCGGAAGAAGACGAGACGAGACGTTTTGCTTAATTTATCCCGTTCTGGAACACTCGCCGACACGAATCTCTACAAAAATAAAAATAAAGAATAAAAAGATACAAAAAACAGTAAAAATAGTAGAAAAACCTTAGAAGTAAATATTCGATAACACCACCCAGCGCTGCGTGGCCGTACTTATTCCTATTGAGATAAAAACTGGGATTCACCCCTCAGTGGTTCCAGCCCACAGTGAAATACTGGACTTTACCTGAACTCGACATTCGGTTCCTCTAAATACAACATGGTCCTCGTCTGAAAAAACATTCGGAATAATTAAATATCATCAAGGCAAAAATCGAAGATCCAACCTGAAAAAAATGTTGAAGGCAAATTAAAGGAATTCAAGAAATTCTCGATCGCTGTCGTCAATTCTTTTAGTGCATTTTTTGTTCAGTCGAGATGCACTTAAATGTCTGGAATTATGTTGTGTGTGGCATACTACCGGACCTATTCTCAGTCAGTGCACATTTTCATTGAAATGTATTTGAATCAGCTCTGAAGTAGACTGACATCTGGAACCGTTCTCTACATCTGGACATTAATGACTTGGTAACTGCACGAAAATAATTGGCCTGCCATCCAGTTGGCAGCTCTTAAATACGATTTGGGCTCAAATTTAATGGAAACCAAGGCAACAGTCACGTACAGTTATCGTTAGCGAGTCGGACGCAGGGCCCTTTGCATATTCGAATGGCTATTTTTCCCTCCTCTTTCCTCTCACCAGACGTGCACCGCTAAGCTGAAATGATCGCTCACAGTGGAAATAATCCCCTCGCTGCTTCTGCAGGACTCAGCACAAATGACAGACTGAAGTGAGAAGAGAAAGTCTGCCTGTGTGCCAAAGCGGGAGACCGTCTTGGCGATTCCTGAGACCTGTAAGCGTTCTGTCACAGCATATTAAAATAGTTATCGATTAGTTAGCAAACGCTGCTCTTTTAAGTGGCAGCGTTTGAGTAAATTACTGAGCAGATGCAAACAAAATGAGTAGTTGCAGAAGGGTGGTGTGACAGCTTTAATCATACGATGCATTTGGGCTGACAGTGAGGATGATCTATTTTTTATATACCGATCTAACAGTCTGTATTTGAAGCTTTGGCAGGGCAATTTACCTTTATGGCCTGATATCCTGCATGCAAGCAGTGCACTGCAGTAATAATTATCACAGAGAGAACAGGCGGAAGATATTTATGGCTTCTTGCCAAGAAAGTCAAGTCTCAAACAAGCCCTAGAAATAATTATGGTAGTGATACAAGCGTGATACTGGAGGTGCTTGAGAATGGAGTTCAATTTTCTTTTTTTTTTTTTTTGGTCGTTTTCTGTACAAGTCAGTGTCAGGACTTGACTCCTTTAGCAGGTTCAGTTGACTGCCGTACATCCGTCCACTCCTGCATCGTGCTTTGCAGCGCCTGGGTTTTCTCTTTGTCCACCTGGACGTAGTCCACCTTCTCATCAGAGGTCACGGAGGACGTAGACGGCTGTGGAGGGACAAAATAAATGTTTTTATGGGGTGCTGTCCAAAGAAATACAAGAAGTAAATGAACTTTGCTACATTACTAAAAAGTTAAACATTTAGTTGCATTATCATGTGTGACACATAATGTAAAGTAATACATTTTAAATTAATTGCTATATTTTGCCACATTTAAAAAGGAAATTGTCGCATTTAACTTCTTATATCAATCAAATTAGACTGTGACATTTTTAGACCTTTTTTAACCTTTATTTATGAAATTACAAAGTTACTTGTACATATTTAAACACAAATCATAAAAATATCTTTAAAAATATTCAGTATCAAATGCAATTCTATAAAGTAACGTAAACATTTTGGAAAACCTATGAAGCCCCTAAGGTAACATGGAAGAATTTTATTGTAGAAGTAACATCTCGTGCACGCCTGATAGTGTCTCGTGCACGCCAGATAGTGTCTCGTGCACACCAGATAGTGTCTCGTGCACAACAGATAGTGTCTCGTGCACACCAGATAGTGTCTCGTGCACACCAGATAGTGTCTCGTGCACAACAGATAGTGTCTCGTGCACACCAGATAGTGTCTCGTGCACACCAGATAGTGTCTCGTGCACACCAGATAGTGTCTCGTGCACACCAGATAGTGTCTCGTGCACACCAGATAGTGTCTCGTGCACAACAGATAGTGTCTCGTGCACACCAGATAGTGTCTCGTGCACACCTGATAGTATCTCGTGCACACCAGATAGTGTCTCGTGCACACCAGATAGTGTCTCGTGCACACCAGATAGTATCTCGTGCACACCTGATAGTTTCTCGTGCACACCAGATTGTATCTCGTGCACACCAGATAGTATCTCGTGCACACCTGATAGATACCAACACAAGATACTAACTAGTGCTCACCTGACACTAACTGGTGTGCACGAGAAACTACTTTTAAAAACTTCCTTCCCCTTAGGGGCTCCAAAGGTATCTGAATAAAAGATGAAACAGTTTTAAACAAAATATTTAACTAAGATGTAATTTCAGACTGCTGTAAAGCTGCCTACCAAAATAAAAGCAGGGTTAAAAGAACTCTTATTTAAAGGCAAACTATGTAACTTTTTCATATTTTTAAATCTTCCTTGAGCCAGTCTGTGCTAATCTGACCCTTTATAGGTTAATGAAAAGTCCCTCAGCCCCATCTGCTGCTTGGATCCAGAATACCACGTTTGCAGCTTCTGAGTCTCTGGTCCGGTGCCCTGAAGTCTCACAAAGTCACGTATCTCACGAGGGTTAGGCTAACCCAATGTGGCTAGCTGTTATGCTAGCTACAGAGTGTTTTTAGCTCATGATTCCTGATTTTTTCCCATCTCTCCCTGCTTGAACACAGCTGATTTCTTTGAATGATTGATGAACCGCTCCAGTAGAAAGCAGTGAAGGCTGAGGAGACATTTCAACAGTTAGAGTTAGGTGTTTCTGAGCAGAAACAATGCTAACGTTTTTACAACAGAGATTTAAAGTGGACACTAGGGGGAGCTAAAAACAAGCAAAACTGCATAGTGCGCCTTTAAGGTCCCTGTTTATATTGGATGGTAAGACTTATCAATGTTTCTGTGTGGGTTCACCTTAAACATTGATAAATGATTCATGCTTAATCCTAAACTGACTCTTATTAAAGGGGCTATAAACCATAAATAGGGAATCTATAAACTCTGCTTTTATTTTGGTAGGCTAATTCCACAATGCCATCTTAATTTACAGAGTAGCTAAATATTTAGTTTATTATTTACATTTATTTAAGATTTGATCATTTAGAAAGAACTTTATATTTATTTAAATCGAAATACTTAGATTTAATATTATTTGTTATTATTTGAATCTTAATGGAGTTAAAATATGGCTGGTGTTTTTTAATGAATCATTTAACAGCTGGCGCCCCACAGGATTGGGATCCTGGGGAGAAAGTAGAGAGTGCTGTGAATGAAAATGGACAAATGAAGTGAAAACTGTTTGCTGACTTTTCTATGAGGGCTGGGGGAGCCAGGCTGGAAGTCCAAGGCTAAGTAGTCCACGTTGCCACACTTCCGAGGGGCTGGGCTGCTGGTGCCGCTCACGGCTGGGGAGGTAGATGCTGGATTTTGCTAATGAGACAAGAGGGGAGGTTTCACTCACACACACACACGGTGTAAACATGTCAGAACAGTCTCCCATCCTCACGCCGGAACTCACCATAGCCACATAATTCTCCTCGCTGTCTCCAGAGTCCGTGCTGGTGATGCTTTGAGTGGAGATGGGCCGACAGTGCTGGGAGGAGTTCATAGCAGGCCTGAAGAACAACACAACAGGCTGTGAGTAACTTCGATAAACACTGAAACAATGTTTTCCATCACTGTGTGTGTGAGTAATGATGGTGAGTGATTGAAGGCTCACATGGGCCGTGTCCATGACATGGTGACGGGGCTCTTATACGGCAGCTCATCTATGATCCCGTTGTTCTTCAAATCGAGAGGCATTGGCTTTGCTGAGGAAAAGCAGAGCAGACATCTTTGTATAAACGCTCAACAGCACACACTCTACAGTAGAGATCAGCAATAAAAGAATTAATAAAACTCACATTTCCTGTTAGGTTTGAGGTTGCGGTTGATTGGAGGTGGTGTGACATCGCTGAGGCGGCCGGGCCGGTGACACAAGGAGGCGCTGCTCCCCTTACGGGCAGGTAACGTTGCAGAGAACCCTGGGAAATCAAAGTGATGTGGCCCGGGGCTCATAGGAATGTAGATATTCTTAGGACTGTCAGCTTGGGCGGCGTTGAGCGGCGAGGAGCCAGGATTCATGGGCACATAGTTGTCATCCGAGTTGCTGCTGTCTGAGCGAGTCAGAGGGGTGTGGGCTCTCTGGCGTCAAAACAGACACAAGTCACATGACTCTCTCAGTCTCCTGGGATTCATTATGGAAGCAAACTGAGAAGATCCTATAGAGTTGTTCTCAATCCGTGTTTGGTTTGGTCTTTGGTTTTTCCGTTTCAAAATAAAACCAGAAATAATAAACCGCATAGTTTTTGGGTTTTTCAGTTTTTGAAAGCCAAAAGTAAAAACAAAATATTTAACAAAGACAAAAACCACAGCGATGGATTTTTACCTTTTTTAACCTAAAATGCAAAATCCGGTCATGGTTTTAATTTGTTGCGACACCAGAAGTGCCGGAAGAACACCGGAAGTCGAATTGTTTTGAGCTAAAGCGCGAAAACTTTGCAACAACGTCTGCACTGGAGCCCTTCACAAACTTGATACGCGGCTCTTTGAAGACGTCAAACCCCACGCTGAAGTCAGCGCCGCCATGGAGCTCCACATCACTCTATATGAGTGTCAGAAGGTTCTGCATGGAGAACAATTTGAGAAGATGCAACTCTCAGTGTGATGAGTCAACTCCCTCTGAATAACACCAACATGTCCATGTCTTACTGTTTTCTAAGTGCATGTGTGTTTTGTTTGTTTTTATTGAACAGGTAGTTTCATTACAACCACAAATCTCAACAATCAAAACAAATTGGCATAAAATACATGGTTGGAAATGTACATCCAACTTTTTGTCATGAAAAACAACAAAAGAACAACAATAAATCAATGCACACAAAACAAGACAAAGATGAAGGGTCTGTCTATTCAGTCAAAGAAAAGTTTAGAAAAATTCTGTTTTATCAAGTTTTTTGATTAAATAAATTAAGACTTTTAATAGAGGTAATATACATTTTTAGATCAGATTCTCTAAAGGTGTAAAAGGGAGTTTTCCACCCCGTTTCATTTTGTTAATATAGTATTTTGCTAAAATTTTAAGTAAGTTAATTAGAAACATTTCTTCAGAAGTGAGTTTTTAAAAATAAGAAGTATTTGAAGCTTTGATAATATTACATTTTTGCCAATTTTTCTAAAAAGAAAACTTTGTAAATCAGACCAAAATATAGCTAGGCTACCTTTGAACAATCCACAAACATGTTCAGTACTTTCACATCACACTGACACAAACCAGTGCATGTGCTGGTGCCACGAGTTCCGACTGTCACTGGATGATTTCCAGTTCAAGGAAGAGGGAACAAAGCTGTTTTTGTTTTAACCTGCAAACTGCAAAAAATAAGGCTTTCTCCCCCTTTGTCTATTTTTCGTCTTTTAAATTTTGTTTTAAAACAAAAAAATGAAATGATTATTTGGTTTTTCTGATTTTATTTTGAAACTGAAAAACCAAAGAACGAACCACACACGGATTATTGTTCTGCCCTTCCTTTTCTGTATTTTATAGCTTTGAATGGACAGTTTTGACCCAAAGACTCACCAGGTATGAGCTGAACCCGTCGTTGACCGACTCCACAGACTGGCCCGAGTTGTTGAAATGAAACAGACGATGGTGGTTGTTGATTTCAAAGGAGGAGCCTGTAAAACGAGGCGAGGAAGGCAATTAATAAATAAAGCTTTCTAAGAAAAATACCACAAAAGCAAATGAGTCAAAAATTAGATCAAAACACTATTGTAGATACTTTTGGAGAAATGTAATGTTTTAAACAAACATATAGATTCCTAACTATAGTATATAGCCAATTCCTCTCACTGACAATCATCAAAAGCTAAGAGGCCCTGCATTGTGCCTGTGAGTGCCTTTTTAAAACTGCTCATCAGTCTGGAACGAGGCATTCTGGATCAGGCTGTATGACTTGAATTTCATTAGTGGCTGAACCGAGCAGTGTCTGCTACACTGGGCTCTTTGTTTCTGCTCAGCTGCTAGACTTAAATCAGCAAAACAAGAGATAAAGGAAGAGAGACAGGAGGAGAGGAAAAGGAGGTGCAAAGTCATCGCAATGCTGCAAGAGGGTGGACTGATGGGTGTCGGGGTGGCGCTCGAAAACAGGAAACGGGGGAATAGAGTGATTTGATAGAATACAGTAGAGTGTCCGCTTGCTAAGAAATCGACAGCACATTAAGATGTAGTCGAGCAGAAGGCCTACCTCTGTGAAGCCTGATGTTCTCAACAGCGGGAAGCGTATTCCTGCGAGGGATGACCGACACCGCAGACGTCGAGTCTCCATTCTGACTTCCTACGGACTGGGGACTCCCCCACTGCCCCTCAGACCCCTGACTGGGTTTAGGGGGCCTGGGCGGAGGAGCGCAGGAGGATTCGGAGCTAGAGGGCGTCAAGGAATTGTGATTCTTATCAAACGTTCGAGGGATCTGATAGAAGGAGCCAGGCGTTGTGGGAAGGTCATAATTGTCAGGCTCGTTTCTGTGGATCGTCGCTAGGGTGTTGCAGGGGGTTTTGAAGGTGTACACCTCCTCGTTCTCAAAATCAACCTCACCGAGGTTGCTGTGAGCTGGCGCCTCGGCGCTGAAACCCCGTGGAAGTACGTAACAGGCCTCCTGGAGGGAGTCGTCGTGCACAGACAGGTGATGTTTCCCCGGTTTGGGGAGGCTGTAGAAGCCGTGCAGCTGAGCTCCTGAGCCATTCACACAGTGTGAAAATCCATAAGAAAGTTTCTGCACCGGAGAGTCGTTCCCCAACAACATATTGCTTCGTGAGGACTGAGAGAAACTGGCACTCCTGCAACACAGGCAAAGACACACAGAATTCAGAAGGCTTCATAAAACGTTGCTGTCATTACCCATATAACCACTAGATGGCGCCAAAGCACTTCATTTTTTTTACCCTGTAGGTTTTGGCACACATTTTAAACCCAACATACATCTTTATTTATTGCCCGAGCAGCACTTTACTTTATTATTTTGTAACATCTTCCTGAAAGCTTTTTCCTTTCATCGTGTTTTACACGCACCGATAAAGAGAAGGGCGTTCGTGTTAAGAAAAGCAAATGCTACAACTTTCCCAGAGTTTCTCAGCCTCAGCCGGGCTCCCCGGGGACATGCCTCATTTGCTCCGTCTCCTTCACAAGACTTGACCTTGAGCACCAACGAACGCAGCCCCTGCAGCTCAAACGTTTCTGGACAGTTAGCCGAGCAATGGCCCAATTTAGCCGATGAGAACACAAGTTATTTTACATACTAATCTCTGATAAGATCCTATAAATGAGTCATCTACGCTTCCGGCTTCTGCTCATCATCTGCTTAACAAATAAACCACAATTAACAACGACTTGCTTTTTATCTCAAATCACCCACGGTGCTTTGTTGATTATATTTCCTTTCTTCTCCAATTGATTTTAGTCATTTTTTATGCATTAATTCAGAACACCAATGTCGAGACCCGAGGAGTTTTATTCTGACATGAATCATACCCCGGCACCAGAAGCTCATCTTAATTAGCCAGCTCATGAAGCAGAAGCTGAGGGCAGAAATATTTACACAAAGCTGATGAGATGGACGGGGAGGTTGGGTTTTCCGGGTTACACAAAGTCCCAGTGCGACAGATTTATGTGCAAATCACGTGGCTGTGAGTGCATTTCTACCCCGGGTGAGCCTGAAGCGCCTCCACCTCACTGATCGTGCAGGCGATCTGCAGAATGGCATCGTTATTAACGCTGATGTTTGATTCTTAGAAACAGGCAGGATGGAAGAAGGTGAGGTTTGGTTCCTGAGTTCAGCACATAAAAACATCTTCTGGCATCATTTCAGTGTTAAATGACTAAACCACTCAACAGCATTCATCAGATTAGCAGCATTTTTGCAACGATGAGGTAAAATTTCCTTTTTCCTTTCCTTATTTTTCCACATCAAATTAATTTCAAGTTAAAAAAGCCCACAACTTTGCCACAGACTATTTATAGAGCACCAAGTTCAGTTTGACGCTATCTTCCCATGATGCTTTATCACATGCACACATGCACTCACAACAGTAGTTTTAACCCTTAGGGGGGTTGTGAGCTGAGGAAGCGCTGTAAACCTGCATGTTGACCTGCAGGAACAGAAAACAGGAAACTGACACAGGACGTCTGGGGGTCGCGACTTTTACCGTGTACTCTCCGTCTTCCTGCTCATGCACTGGTGGAGGAGGAGGTAGTCCTGAGGTGCGCTGTTGGACAGGGAGCCGTGGTGAGAGTGGCGCACAGGCACGTCGAAGGTGAAGAGCACCGGCTGGCTGGAGTGGATGGGCACCGACGGCTTACGCTCCCCGCTGACAGGAGCCACTGGGCCGCCGACATCTGCCCCAACGGACCGAGGCATATGGTGCAACCTACCCTCTGCAGACACACAGACGTCGAAGGAATTGATTAGTTACAACAAAAAATGGTTTCTCTCCCTCTCTTTTAGGCTGATCTTCTCCCTGTCACAATCTTTGAATTTAAAAAGGTCAGTTTTGTGTTTATCTGAGAGTTTAGGGTCTTGTAGTCATTACCCTTTAGTCTCCTGTAATCAATACAGGAGAGGGATCCGTCTCTAGGGGGGGGGGGGGGGGGGGGGACAGAAAACAGCATCCTTCTGCTTTTAGAGCTGCAGGGACCCAATAGTTGATCAGCTCCATCTCCTTTAAACCAGGGTCAATGTGCTTTGTTTGATTTTATTGAGCCGGCCGTTGTTTTGAAGAGTGGGACGGCGTGAACAATGCGGCCCTGCGATCTTATTGTTTCTGTGCGACATCCCTGATTTTTCCATCGACTATAAAGAAAAGACAAATCCGAGATGAGGATGTTGGAAACGGACCGGGCAGGAGGCCAAAACAAGGAGGTGCTCAGTGAGTAGAGAGTGGGCGGTCTACTGATCTATCGACCGATGGTGCTGTGTGCAACAGTAGCCGAGAGAGACGAGAGGGGAGGAGGAAAAAAAATAAAAAAAGCTCAGCTGCTGCTGAAGCCAATTTCTCTCTTTTACTGTCCAGTAACGGCAAAGACTGCAGGGGGAAAATAAAATCAACAAATCTCCCTGCGGTCGGAATGTTCTGGAGCTGTGAATAATCTACAGATTATTCTATTAATAGTTTAAAATATGTATAGTAAAGGAAATGCAAAAAGTCTGAAACCAAAACCAGAATTTTATCACAAATAAACGAATCGATCTGAATTACGCTCCCATTTTCCTAATTAAAATATGCACGCTTTTAAAATGATCCGAGCCGGAAAACATGTACAAATGTGTTGCGTGAGCACGTACGTGTGCATGTGACGCAGTTGGGAGGCCTGGTTTCTGGAGTCTGGTTTGCTGAATGAGGCCACATTCATGCCTGAGGCGGGGAAAGGCTCTGCTATGAGGTCTGGAGGCCAGTGGACACCAGCGAGATGCCCTGACCCTCTGCAACACGGGCAGGGACTCCCCCCCTCAATGATCCTCAATTACACCATTGTTCTGAGTGATTCCATTCTCATGGGCTGGTTAGGCTCCATCTCCTTCCTCCACAAAAAGCTTTGTAAAAGCTTTCATCTGGTGCGGTGAGTACTAGCCCCTCTAATATGGGTAGATATATTGATTTGTTGTCAAAAAAGACTCTCTCCCCATGTTGGTATGGAGAGCTGCTTTGCAAAACACAAACTAGGGCCTTTAATGGAGCAGAGAAATTATCTGCTGAATGTATTCCTGAACATTTTTAATTCTTTAGGAGGAGTTTTCTTTGGTTGTATGAAATATTTCTGATTAGCTGCACAAATGAGTGGCAGAAACGGAGCAAGATGAAAGATTATGGTCCGGTCTGCTGATGGAACATGACTCATCACTGACAGTAATGGGTCTGATGATGTATGTCGCCGCTGGGAGGCAATACCAAGGACTCTGGAATCCAGGAAATCAGAGCAGAAACATAAAAGCAATGACAATTTCTCAAAGAAACTCCAAGTAATCTCCTGCAGTCGCTAGAAGAACTCAGTAGTGAAATTCATTGGAACAAAAGAAAGATGAGAAAACGAAATCTCACATCAAAGAACCAAACATTTTTAGCACATTTCTATAATATTTCCCCACTAAAAGGTGACATCAACCTATCTAAAGCAATGCATTAAAGACCTTTCAGGTTGGTGAGTGAGACTCCGGGTCAAAGAGCTCCAAAGTTCAGGAGCAATTTTCTAATTTGGCTCAGTAATATATCACCTTCTGTCTCATTGGCTCTGTGGCCATAATCTAATAAAAGCTAGCTGCTTGTCTCAGGGGGCCAAAATTAGAACTATGCTGCATCACTCATGACAAGAACGTCTTTGTCGGGCGCTCATTTCCTCCCAGTCTGGACAGAATTAGATGAGAACATACACTAATTTGATCGCAAATTTGACTTAAAAATAGAAAAATCCTACAAACACTTTGAAAGAAAAACAAAAAAGATGTTTTTTAGATTTTTCTTTTTAAAATCAACCCTGTATTGACCCTTTGCACGTGGCGTCACGCCGCTCACTGGACCGACCCCTTAGGCATTTTGGACGGCAGAAAGACCGTTTACGCACGTAGAAACTCCTGGAAGGCTAGTCAAAACAAGCCGGTTTGTAGCCTTTATTTTGATGATTTTACAGTAAAATTGTAATAGTTAGCTGCGCGGTTGGCTGCGCTAACAAACATGGGTGTAAACTTAACTAGTCATTTTAAAAAACTTTGATGGTGACCGAAAACAGAGATTAGCCGCAGCGGTAACGGATTAGCATCCCTCAGAGTGTTTTTGGATTTGCAGTGAACACGGTTTACCGGTAAGATTAACGTTTATATGTTTCTGGAGGAAGACGGGCGAACTGATGGACCTGAAATGATAAATGTGATACTTATTTAGCATTGATAATCCTTTATTTCACCATGGAGGACGTGTGTTACTGTCCACTAGAGTGAATTCCAAGTTAATTATTGATTATGTTCCAATGTAGGATTATGTGTGTGAAAATTACGTCATTTATTCAGCATGATGAGCTTCGCCGTTATGAGATATCTCGTCTCGTCTGGTATGAGAGGAGCATCTGAACCCGTTGACCTCGCCAGCCTCTAACACTGCATGGTGGCGCAGTTGTTAGCACTGCCTCTTGCCTCGCAGCAAGAAGGTCCCAGGTTCAAATCCCGACTGTGGCCTTTCTACACGGAGTTAGCATGTTCTCCCCATGCATGCGTGGGTTTCCTCCGGGTACTCCGGTTTCCCCCACAGATCACAACATGCCTGATAGCTTAATAATTGGACATCGTTTTAGATCAGGGGGTCCAAACTTTTCAACATGAGGGCCAAAATCAAGTGTCAAGTCCTCGAGGGCCACAAAAGTTAGAATATGTCTTAAAAGAAACGAGCAAAAAATATTTTGTTCTGTGCAAAAATTCATCATAAATGCAACATTTTAATGAACAGTCTTTGTCAATACGACACAGGGATCTCGTATGTTTGACTCAATAATAAAAAGCATCAGATTCACTGGATCTGATTGGTCGACTGTTTTTAGGTTTCTAGAAACTACATTTTGTTCCATCCTCAGCAACAAGACCAGGATCTGGGTCTTCTTCAGTCCTGTTGCTGGATTTAGTCAGGCTTTATGAACAGAGCTCACAAGTCTGCCTTTTGGTAAAAGTCAGTGAGGATTTGTGGTTCTTTTTACCAGGAAATAAAGTCGGAAATCTCAATATATCTTGAATTGTGTCAAAAATGTTTAGAATATTTTTGATTGAATGGAAAATTTTGCATTTAAAAAGACTTTAATTTACTTGGATTTTTTTGTTTGTTGGGTCTCATGTTAGTAAAAATCTAAAAAAAAAATGTCATAAGGGTTAGGGTTCTCTGCATCAAAATCTTGCAAGAAAACTAAATTATATAATTTTTAAAATGCAGCTGAGGGCCACACAAAATCACTCTGAGGGCCGCATTTGGCCCCCGGGCCGCACTTTGGACATGCCTGTTTTAGATAAAAGCTTCTGCCAAATAAATAAACATAAAACTGTCCAGACTATTTAAAAAAAAGAAATCAGGTCCAGTGTAAAGTGAACGCTGTTCATCATATAACGTTATACTGTATCCAGCGGGGTGAATTCTGGCAAAGTCGGCAACTTGTTTACATTGATGAGCAGCAGCAGGGAGAACGTGAGCTAACGTTCGTAAGCTAGCTAGCAATTAACGTTTGTAAATACTGCTCTGTTAGCCCCACCTAGGTCAGCGAAACCTTCAAACAAGTTAAAGTGATATTATGCAGTTTTGCTTGTTTTGGGCTCCCTCTGGTGTCCGTTTTAAATCACTGCATTACACAAGTTAGCATACTGTTTCAGCTTCTAAACGCCTAAATCTACCTGTTGAAATGTCTCCTCAGCCTTCATAGTTTTTTACAGGAGCGGTTATTTACTCCTTCAAAGAAATCAGCTGTGTTCAAGCAGGGAGAGATTGAAAAAAAATCAGGAATCATGAGCTAAAAACACTCCAGCGTTAGCATAACAGCTAGCCACTTTGGGTTAGCCTAACCCTCGTGAGACACGTGACTTCCTGGGTACCGTGACGGCGACGGAGATCTTGCAATCGTGGTATTCTGGATCTAATCACCAGATGGGGCTAAGTGACTTTTCATTAACTCTGTAAAGGGTCATATTAGCACAGACTGGCTCAAGGAGAAGATTTAAAAATATGAAAAAGTTGCATATTATCACTTTTAACTGGTCTTGAACTAGTAGGAGACTGGCTAAACTGGTTAAAAACAAGCTCAGTCGCCACTTTTGCTCTCGGTTCAATTCACTGCTGCCATCCACTATGGTGAACCCATGATCAGGTGACGTAGGTGCAAAGGGTCAACTGACATCATATTCCAACTAAGATCACAACAGAGGGTATCCATCCAGCTGCCTTTAATTTAAGTTCAACCAAATGCAATTTTCTTAATGGTTACTTAAAAGATTGCTCAGATCCTCAATCAGCTACAATGAGCTGATTGACCTCCTTTGTGTCATGGCACTTTGGGGGGGGGGCTGTTATTAGGAGAGGTCCTCCTGGGACAAGAAGAGTGATGCATTAGATGTAATTTCATAAAAAGAAACACCTTAATAACTTGTTTATTTAAGTGTTTTATCTGGTCATTAAGTGTATGTACATTACACAGTAGGAGAAGAGAGGTTGTCTACTGATCGGGAGGTCAGGGTTCAATCCCAGGCTCAGGTCACACGTCAAAGTATCTCTGGGCAAGATACTGAACCCCCAACTGACCCCCAAGCAAAATGGCAGCCCACTGCTCCTCCAAAAAACGAGGATGGGTCTAAATGGATCAGGCGGCGCTGTAGGCAGACATCTGGGGGGTTGGGGTCGGGTCAGAACTGAATTCAGTTCTTCTGAAGTGAAGGTTACAAAGCTGCATCGTTCTCCACACTGAAAACAGCAGAGACACCACGCTGGAAAACTGCCCGATTATATTTACACCCTGCGCTCTCCCCCGCCTCCCCCACACAGCATCATGTGAGCACCATCACTCGACCACGCTGTGACATCAGCTTGCCTCAACACGCCGGAATAATCAATCAACTGAGAGGCTGTCGAGGGACAATGAATTACGGAGTCTGGGCAAATTTTAAAACAGTAGCTCATTTTTAACGGCCTGACCTCATTCCTGTAACGTGATGAACATTCATTCTACAGCTGTGCAACAGCAGGGTGGACACGGATGAAAAGCTGAGACAATTGCAAAGGTTGATGGCTAATTTTCACTCACTTATGAACGAGGCACAACTTTCCCGATTAGAAGCAAAATGCCGACAGATCAAAGCAAACTGATCAGAAACTGATCAGCAGCTGTCGATTAAAACCAGAGGACAAGGAACCCCAAACATCCAGCCTGTGGACAATTCACCCTCCCTCCTTCAGGCAGAAGACTGAACAGCCTACAACCCCTTACAAGGTCGAGGAACAGCTTCTTCCCTGAGGTTATGATGTTTAATGACTTTAGGTTATTTATTTATCTGAAGGCCCGAGTAACACGTTTCATTCTCCAGTGTCTCCAACATGCTGTTAAAGCTGCTATAGCTAATTTGAAAAACAAGCTAGGTTTAGCTAGCTATTTTACATAAACACGGTTCTAGAACTCTCACCCCTGCCGTTGGCTATAATCTCTAGGCCACGCCTCCCCCGGACATGGGACCACGCATTGCCACAGTAACAATAGAGAGCAAAACACCAGCTGTTGAAGCGCTATGCTAACGTTCCCCCAGGTTTTTCCTCTTTCTAGGTCCAACCGTTTTTAGTTTCCTGCTAGCTGAAAAGGTGTTTTTCTTTTTGGGACTCTGGTATTTTTTCCTAAAATTGAAGCGCTAACAGTTTCTGTCCTTCTCTCACTTGTTGGGATGTTCTGCTGAAAAATGCTCCAGCACACATTAATGGAGGATCCAAGGAAGTGAGGCGCTTCGGGGAGACAGACAGCCGAATTGTCCAATAGTTGCTTTTGGTCTGAAGTGTATGATTGGCTGAGGATTTTAGAGAACTGCGGGACAACCACTTCATTAATTTCTTTTGTTTGTGTTTTTTTTTCCATCGCCACAATATATTTACAGCTATATTATGTTAGAACGTTGTTAAGAGGCATGAAAAAACATTTTAAGCTATATTGTGTTTACCAAATTTGCTATCGCACCTTTTAATGAAAATAATTACAGTAATGTAAACCTCAACAAAAGCACTGCATTAGATTCATGTTTTTAGCTTAAGTGCTTTAAATATATAAACTGTTGTCGACCCATAGATTAAAAAAAAACTTTTTACATGAATACAGGATAAATGATAGAATATTAAATGAACTGCTTAGAAGCAGTGAATGGAATATAAATATTTTTAACTATGGTAGAAAATACTATAAACAGCAATATTTTATTGAAATGCCTTAAATTTACAGAATACTTTTACAATATTTATCTGTAATTTCAGTTTAGCCAAATGAAGTTTATGTGTTATCAGTAAATAATCATTTTTTCAGACAATCACAGTCAAAAAGAAAAGCAGATCTGACACAACTTCAATATTTTCCAAGAAGCTTCCTCTTTAAACACAGTTAGGAAACCTAGCTTAACCATTGACTACAGATCTCTGCTTTTTTATGAATTGGCAAAGGAGGAAGTTCTGGCTATAGTCTCAAAATTCATTCAACTTTAAGGTCATGATCACCACGCAGCAAATTTACTCATATAACATTAAATAACCTTTTAATACAATTTTTTTTTAAATTTCTTAGTCTTAAGGGTAACGGTTTAGCTAAAACATAAAAATCCCCCAGCTTTGTGTGTTTTCTTTTCCAGAGAACAGACAGGAAAACAGACAAAACGAGGAGGGGGGGAACAAAACGGCGGGAGCTGTCCTGCAAAAAGACTGCTGACAAGTAAAATCCTGGTCCCTCACTGGGATGATCCTCGTCTCCGAGTTCAAACGGCTAACAGAAAACAGAACAAAGCATGTGATTGACGAAATGATGCTCCATTCATTAGATTGTGCTCAGGGGTGGGTCTCTCTGGGTGCAGACACAAACCACACAGCTCTGAAAACAGCAGGGCAGACACCAAACAGCAGATTGTGACAAAAATATGATCCCACAATGAGTCTGGTTTTGTGAATCAGTTGAAATTTATTTTGAAAAGCTCAAATTAAATCGGTAACACGTCTATTCAGCCTGCCAAAAATGACTTCTTTAGCCCAAAGAGACAAATCTTTAAAGATCTTTTGTTTACGGTGAGATGCATTGATGCTGCAGCAACAAAAAAGTGTCCTCAGACAGCTGTAGAAACCTGACCTCCCAGTGCCATGGAGTCATCGTTTCAACTAAAATCAATGCAGATAAAGGGCACTCTGGTAGGAGAGGAGCTGCCTCTCATTTAAAGAGACACTAAAAGGCCTGAAGACAGTGAATTTGAGATGTATAACGTCTAATCATTATGTGCGTTCGTATTTACTTCATCTGGATCGAGGAAACATCAGGGTAGCTATAAATACTTCTTTGGTGTTTACACCAAAACCAGAGCACTTAAGCAGGTTCTAAATACAAGCATGGTTATGAAAACGAGTCTATAAAATCCCTTTTAGAACCTGTAGCAACATGTTGATCCTCAGCGCGCTGAGGGCGACACCGAACTCGAGTTACGTCCAGTAACTCAAATGATTTCACTCAGGATCCTGAAGTGGACCAGAGATCCGGATTAGTTTGATTATCTGGCACTAGTTTATATCAACGATACGCCACCTGATTCAGTTTTGTTCCTTTTTGTCTGCTTTCTGTGAAAATTAGGAGTCGTTTTTTGAATAATAGTGACTGGAGCCAGAGCTGAAGAATGGATTCTTCTGAAGAGTCATTTATTCAGTGTTTCTGCTGCTTAGACACCTTGTTATGGTTTTTTAAAATCAGGTGTTGGTAGGTTTCCTCTGATCAGACTGAAAAAGACTTTGGTCAGAATTTTGCTGCCATTCATCCAGATTGACTGCTACTTCCCTAAAGACGCATACATCAGTAAACACAAATATTAGTCTAAATACTATGTGGTTATATGTTTATGGTGTGTCATGTCCTTGCGCCTTTCAGCGGAGGCTTACAGCTGTTCTTTGTTATAAAGTAGTCCCCAGTCTAAAATAGTACCTGCAATTCCTTCGTGTTACTTTTTATTTTCACTTACGGTCGACATGTTTACTGAGGTCACTAGGCAGAATTAGTATCACTACTGAGTGAGTTTTAAGGACTTTTTTCTCACAATGCTAGTTGTTACCATTCACTTA